>JAJONR010001196.1:0-53105 GCA_029582245.1 Solanum etuberosum | reverse complement strand
CGAGCCCACTGAATGCACAGTGTCCCCTTAAGGAAATTATTTCCCTCAAGTACCCGAGGTTAATGGAATATATCCTCCCAGGATAGAATGATCTTACTCACCGGTGTATCGGTACCTAAAACCACGGTGTCAGTGAACCACTCAACGGCAGTAAAGTACACTTAGAATACTAGATTTAGTATAGTAGTAGAAGAAGTCAAGAAAATTTTATATTTAAAATGAGAGGAAATCCCTCAATTTATAGAAAACAAAGGGTAGTGTGAAAAGGTTCTTATTGTGCCTTACCGGAAAGGTCACAACCCTTTGAAAAAATCATAATCTTTCGGAAAGGTCACAACCATTCATAAAAGTCACAATTTTTCATAAAAGTCACAACTTTTCATAAAAGTCACAACTTTTCAATAAAATTCGCAACTTTTCATAAAAGTCACAACTCTTCATAAAATTCGCAACTCTTCATAAAAGTCGCAACTCTTCATTTTCCATTCACACCATTTTAAACCCAACAACAGGACCCTCCTACATAATGCGATTTAGTTTAGCAGGACCCTACTGGACAATGGGATTAGCAGGACCCTCCTACATAATGGGATTTAGTTATTTTCTCCTAGGATAAACACTTCCGAGTCTGAGACAATTATTTTTTATATTCTCCTAGGATAAACACTTCATAGTCTGAGACATTTATGTTTTACTTTGTCCTAGGATAAAAACTTCCTAGTCTGAGTCGTTATTTTTTATTTTCTCCTAGGATAAACATTTCCTAGTCTGAGACCGTTATTTTTTTTTCTCCTAGGATAAACATTTCCTAGTTTGAGGCCGTTATTTTTTATTTTCTCCTAGGATAAACACTTCTTAGTCTAAGACAATTATTTTTATTTTCTCCTTGGATAAACACTTCCTAGTCTGAGACTTTTTTTTAATTTTATTTTCTCCTAGGATAAACACTTCCTAGTCTGAGACTGTTATTTTTTATTTTTTTCTCCTATGATAAACACTTCCTAGTTTGAAATCTTTAATTTTTATTTTCTTCTAGGATAAACACTTCCTAGTCTGATATCGTTATTTTTTATTTTCTCAGAGGATAAACACGTCCTAGTCTGAGACCTTTATTTTGTATTTTCTCATAGGATAAACACTTCCTATTTTAAGATATTTATTTTCTCTTAGGATAAACACTTCCTAGTCTGAGACATTTCTTTTTTTATTTTATTTTCTCCTAGGATAAACACTTTCTAGTGTGAGACCTTTTTTTTTCTCCTAGGATAAACATTTTCTAGTCTGAGAAGTTATTATTTATTTTCTCCTAGTATAAGCACTTTCTAGTATGAGTTTATATTTTTAAAAATTCACATTTGCTAATAACTCACGAAGATTTTCCTGTGAAAACTAGGGCAAATTTTTTGTTTATTTCTTTTGTTTGTGATGGTTTTCAGGTTTCTTCAAGCGAAACATGGATTGGAAATTCAAGAACAAAGTTTCAAATCTTTTCAGAATGATCAATCCCCATAATAACCAGAATCAGATTCTTCAATGCATGTAGCAGCCTGACTTCCTGATATCTATTTATATTCAGCTACTGATCAATAAAACAAGTAGACATTCAAGAACATTTTCAAATTGTCATTTTGAATAGTGTCAAAAGCTCACTCTAAGTGACAAGTTAAGCATCAAATTCCATTCAAAATCAAGATACTCACCAAAAATCAAGGTGATATCTCAAAGTCAAGACTTCAAGTGAAGACTCACAAGAAGTTGCATAGATAAGAGCTTGTACTTTTATTTTCTATTTGACTATTAGCTTTCATTTATTATGTAAGGATAGGAGCCGCGACCTGGAGCCTCAATGGAATCTCACATGACCTCTAACTCATCATTTCATCTTCTTGAACTACACCTGACCTGATTCCCTTATAACCCGGGAAATGTAGGGTGTCCAAAACAAGGACTCGGTCACATTTTTTTTCCCTTTCAAATAAGAGTCCGGTCAAAACTTGTCTCGTTGTCTACTTCTTTATCTAAAAATACTTCGTGTTTCCATTCAAAGAGGAGCAAACTGTAGACACATAATTTTTGACCGAATTTAAGTTTTACACCCTTTATAGAGCTTAAATATTTTATAAAAATCTAAATTAATTATTTTGACTTTTACCTTATTTTATTAACTTTATTTTAAAAGATTTGAAAACAACAAAAATAGAATCACATTTTTAGGTAAAGTTTTATTTTCAGTTGTTTAAAAAGAAATGAAAATTTACAAAAAATATGTGTTCTTTTAATATAGATTAATAAATAAGCTAGTATTTCTTAATTATATTTTTCAAATGGGTTAACCTTTTAGTCCAAAATAATTAATTTAATTTTTATATATGTTTAATTTATAAAATAAAATAAAATAAAAAATAACCTATACTACCCATGATCCCATCCCACAACCTTACACCACCTGCCCACTACACCTACCCTCATCCCACTTCCCCCCTATAACTCCCACATACACACAACTACTATACACACCCTCAACCCCACACAGTACAAAGAACCCATATGCACACTACATAATAAAAAAAAAGAGAACGACTACAAGGAGGCAACAAAAGAAAAATACACACACACATCAAAAACAAAAACACACTATACATATTTCCACACAAAAACGTACAGAGGGAAAGAAAAATAAAAAAACAAAAGAAAAACTCTATCCTACAACAATCTATCCTACACAAATATATAACACACAACAAAACATTTCTTTCTCCCCAAACACATACACACGGTTACAAAAAAAAAACCATCACAAAAAAGAAGTCATCTACACTTATACATACACACAAACAAACTAAAGAAAAAACCTTCACAATATACCAAATAAGCAATACCACAAAACACCATCCAGACACGGATAAGAAATCACACTCATATTATATATATTTTTCCATTTACAAACAAAGGTTGAGTTTGAGGTTTACTTTCATGGCTTCAAGTTCGTGGTTTCTAATTGTGGTCTTTTCTTCTCGTGAATTAATTTTACGAAAGGTAACACTTTATCTTCATTATATGTTTTGATTTCATTATTATATAAGATGTGATTGTAATATTATGAAGTTGCTCGAATTTTATGTGTGTTTAATTTTGATATTATAATGTTGAAATATAATTGTTTAAATCTTACATATCGCTAAACAATGAAGATCTTTAGAATGTTGAAACTATTTATTCTAATATTTAAGGATATATTTTTAATGTAGTATATTGACAACAATATAAGAATAACTCATTGTATGTTAGAAAAATATTTTTTTTGTTAATTCATGTAACAATAATAATTAAATTTCATCTCAATTAAGAATGCAGTTCCACATCTTTTTGAGATACTTAAGAACATTTAAGGATGTGATGACACACCTTGACCAAATTATTTTTAATAGTTAACTTTCATTAAATTTAAACTAAAATTTGTAAATAGAGATTATTAGGTGTGACACACTCGAGAGAATAAATCAGTTATGCTTCGAATCTATTAAATGTCAAATCCAAGAATGCGGTTATGCATCTAGGTTGAGACCAAATAAAAGTTCAACAATAAAAATACAAACAAGTCATGGCCTGAAATAATATATCCAAAAAATATTTAAAATTAAGTATAAGTTAATAAAAGTGACCGTGTTAGAACCACGGGACTCGAGGGATGCCTAATACCTTTCCTTCGGTCAATAGAATTCCTTACTTGAATTTCTAGTTCTCAGATCAAATGAAGAGTCATTTCCTTTTGATTAGGGATTAAACAAAAAGGTGACTTGGAACACCATAACTCAATTCCAAGTGTCGATTATGAAAAAATTAAAATAATCTCTTAATCAATACCGCCACTTAAATTGGAAAAACCCTTTCCGCCATGCGAAAAAAGGGTGTGACAAGATTCATCAGTGAATCTGGTACAAGTGGGGGAGGCAAAGCAACCGGCTTGTCCACCAATTTTTCAATATCAGCTTCCATTTCAGCCATTTATGCTTGCAAATAAGCACCTTCTATAGAGCCCAAAGGATTTATCCAGCTATTGAAGTGAGACTCTATGCCGTCCATCTGGTTCTTCAACACAGAAACCTCCCGTTGGAGTTCAGTTCGCAGTCGCTACTCCGCACTCTGTACCTGACTCTGGACCATCTGTGGTAGTTTTTCAACTACCTAATCTAGTATGGACCTGGTCTGCGTTTGTTCTGCCACAAGTCTCTCAAAGAATATGATAGGAAAAGAGACAAATGTACCTGCAACAGACGAAGATGGTGCTGGTGGAGGATGCACTTCTGAAGCTGCCTGGACTGTCCCCTCTGTATGCTCACTGGCCCCCTTAGCTTGTATAGACTCTACCGGAACATCCCTTTAAGGTTCAGCAGTTGAATCATGGTGCTAGTAATGGTGAATTTCACTCCTGGAGGCAACACTGGTAGTACTATAGCTCCAGTAGCTCCAACTCTATCTAACTCCAGGTCATCTTCTTCAAATGCCATATGTGCCGGTTGTTGGACTCGACCTCTTGGAGCTAGTGGTTGGTGATGAGGAGGGGCTATCTCTTCTAACCCTTCATTCTCCTCAATCACCCGGTTTGGGTCAATGGCATTGTTCTGAGCACATATTTCTAGGGTCTTAGCATCTTGTCTCAGCCTTTGTCTCTGTGCTTCAAGTTCCTGTGTAGTCACCATCTTCCTTATGGTTTTGCTTAGCTCGGAATCGTAAGGGATCAAAGGTGATCTCTTACTTCTGGTGTTTGGCATGCACTAGGTAACTCACATGTAGATGACACAGAAAAGAACAAGAAGTAAAATTAGGAAATAAACCTACAACTGAAGTAATAACTAGTAAAATATTAGTGAACGGAAATTCTCCAGCAACGGCACCAAAATTTGATACGTCCAAACTTACACCTCAACTAAGAAGTATAAACGGTCGAAGTAAATTATAGAACACAACTGAAGTTGAGGTCGATCCCACAGGGAATTTATAGCAAAATAAACTTACTAACGCTTATATTTAGTTGCAGTTAATATTTCCGAAAGAAGCGAATTACGAAAAGTAAATATTGGGTTAATTGAATTCAAGTAACCAATTTTCGTTAAGATTAAAAGTTAACAATAGCAAACAATAGTTTCAAGATGTAGTAGTTGATTTAGCGAGACTAGGATTGTGTTCTCCATGACCTTTAGCTCCAACTCAAATTCTATACAAATAACGATTTATTGTCAATCTTATATGCTCCTAGAAAGTTAGATACATGTAAATGCTTTTCAACCCTATTAAATGACTTTCACTCTTCTCCTTTCGGTCTTAGAGTATTTTGAAGCTTACCCTTGCATACTTGTTAGGAAGATTATCCACTCTCGAGCTCTAATCTTTAAAACAAGTAAATGGAATTTGTTTCTAGATTTTCCTAATCATCACTTTTCTCTCAAACAAGTGATAAATACATGCATGTTCTAATGCGTGCAGTCATTACGAATGTAGAAACAACATATGCAATTAACAATCAAACGTTACTCATATTTGAATATGTAGTTATGTTTTAGTCATGGTTCCCACAACCCTAGTTGTGGTGTTTACCCGCTCATAATTCCAATGAAACTAACAGTAAAGATTATTGAAAGCATAATGTAATAAACTTACAATAATAGCAAAACCAAAATCTTCTTGATTATCAACACTAAATCAAGAACAAAAAGTTTGATCTAAAGTATTCGACCAAGAAATCTGTTCAAAAAGGAAACTATCGTTTCTCCACGCTCAAAATGTCTCAATATTTCGATAATAATCCAAAAATAAACCCTAAGAAATTAAAATAGTCTTTGAAAAGAGTCCTACACGAAGTAGGACAAATGCTGTTGACTATCTTCACGAGCAGGGTAAAAGTCCGTGAAAAAGTTCACGTCCCGTCAACCCCTCCGTGATCCCACACTTAGACAAATTGTTTTCTATCTTTAATGTTGTTCTCCACGAGCCACTAGACAACTCTTGTTATGCACCACTGGCTGTCTAGTGCGTCTTGACTTCAGGCTTCACTAAGGAAACTTTTGTCTATCTTCATTGTTACTCTCCATGAGCTACTAGATGGCTCGTATAATGCACCACGACCTGTCTAGGGCTTCTTGAATTCAGACATCAACTTTATTTCTTCCAAGTCACTTTGAAGACCAGCTACACGACCTGTGTACAGCCAGAAAAATCGTATAGCCTCTCGTCTAGTCTGTTTCTCTTCATTTTCACTCTTTATTTCTATCATTTTCTTCAAAGTGTTTCACCTGCACAACATCAAAAGAAACCATCATATCCACATAAACAAGATCGACTTCTTTCACTAATCCTTTGTTTTAAGTGTCAAATGTGCTATGAGATCACGACAAATCATAGACCATTCTATGTGGGATTCGACCCCGACTCTTAGTTGGGTATTTTTATTGACTACGATCGCTGTACCTTTTAATTTGTTTTAAGTAGGACATTTGAGCATTATCATCAACCCGAAAGACATCATAAAAAACTTAAAATGACCATACCCGAGTTCAAAAAAAAGTCTTCAGAATGTCATTCTCCTTCACCCTCAATCGGTGATATCCCAACCGGAGGTCAAACTTAGAGAAGTAACTAGCTCCTTGGAGTTGATCAAACAAATCATCAATCCTTGGAACATGATACTTATTCTTACTGGCAACCTTATTCAATTGCCAATAGTGAATGCACATTCAAAGAGAACCACCCTTCTTTCGAACAAAAATCACTGGAGCACCCCATGGAGAGATACCCGTTCTAATAAAACCCTTATCTAATAAATCCTTCAATTAACCATTTAAATCCTTAAATTTTGTCGGGGCCATACGATAGGGAGGAATAGAGATAGGCTGCGTATATGGGAGATGGTCAATACCGAAGTCGATTTCCCTTTCGGGAGGAATACCGGGAAGATCATCAGGAAACACTTCCAGAAACTCATTTACAATCAGAACTGACTCAATAGTAGAAATTTCAAAAACTATTTCCCCAACCTGAACAAGATGATAAATGCAACCTTTAGAAATTATTTTCCTCATCTTTAGGAAAGAAATGAACTGACCTGTAAGAACATAATTTCCCCATTCCCATGACATGATTGGCTCGTTCAGAACCTTGAAGGTGACCAATCATTCCTACAATCTATGGAAGCATAACATGCATGAAGCCAATCCATCCAAACAATAACATAAAAATCTAACATATCAAGCTCTACAAGGTCAACATTAGTGACTTTATGAGAAACAAAAATAGGACAATTTCTATAAACTCTCTTAGCAACAATAGAATCACCAACGGGGGTTGAGACATGAAAGGGATTAGAAAGGATTTTGGGACCAACATCAAATTTCATGGACACATAAGGAGTAACAATGATAATGTAGCACCTAGGTAAAGTAAAACATAAACATCAAGGTGAAAGATTTTCAACATATCGGTCACAACATCCGGAGAATCCTTGTGATCATATCGAGTCTGAAGAGCATAGAATCTGTTTTGCTTTGGAGCACCCAATTGGACCACTAGGTTGAGATTTTCTACCATCCCTTACCTTTAGAGAAAGCAATGGTCAATATGTCATATTGTGATCATTCTTTCCACAATTAAAGCAACAATATGTACACGCCAAACATTTGCCCACATGCTTCTTGCCACACTTAGAGCAAGTAGAGATAGAAGACCCACCACCATTACTTCATTGAGGCATAGGGTTAGACACCTTATCTTTGTTGAACTTAAAGGTCAGAGCATTGGAAGAACCTTGACCAGAAAACCTTTGCCAGAATTGAGAATGCCCATGTCCACCGGACCTAGAATCAGAAAAGTCAGCATCAACAGTCCTTACCCTCTTGGACTCTCTTTCCCTGTCCTTGAGCTTTTCCTATTCAATTTGTTGAGCATGTATCATCAAACAGGATATAAACATCTCCTTAATCAACATGGCGGTACGACACTCTTTGACAACCAAGTCGGACACACCCAACACAAACTTACTCATCCTTGCCCTAGAGTCGGCAACCATAGTTGGAGAATACTTAGCCAATTGAGTGAATTTCAAAGCATACTCCTTCACAATCATATTTTTCTTGTTATAGGTTAATGAACTCAAGAACTTTTGGTTCTCTCATTTCAAGAGGAAAAAAATGATCAAGAAAAGCTCCTTTAAATTTGTCTTAATCAAGAGGGCTCACATCAATAGCCCTCTCTCCCTTCCATTGGTTGAACCAAACTTGAGCAACACTCTTGAGTTTGTAAGCGGCCAATTCCTCTCTCTCCACCGTAGACAATCAAATAATTCCCACTATCTTATACACCTCATCAATGAGCTCTTGAGGATCCTCATCAACCTTGGACCCATGAAACTCTGGGGGATTCATCCTAGTGAAGTTCCTTATCCTTGTTACCATTGAACCAAAATTTGGGTTCACGGGAGCAATGACTTCTCTATTAGCTTGGGCCATCATTGCTTTTGCCAACACTTGAAAAGTGGCTCAGAATTCGGCATGAGTCACTTTCTCAGATAAAGGATCAACCAAAACTTGAGGAACCTCGGGCCCTACATTGTCACCTGCATTCCTTCTCACATAAGCTCTTCGAGAGGCCATATCCTAAAAAGCATTAGGAATGATTTAGGGGAAGGATCATTACAGAGATAAACTTTATGGTACAACTTTAGAGTAATGAGAGAAGTGAATTTTCCTAAATGTTTTGTAGTCTCTTATCCATAAATAAGGTGTGCTTCACTCTCATGAACAAGACTCTACTCGATGCGGCTTGTCAGACATCATAGGACCTTTTCTAAAATCTTGTTCTCTGAATACCAAGTTTGTCACGACCCAAAGTACATCCTAAATGTGACATGGTGTATAAGACTCCGAGAGGCCCTACACAATCTACTTGACATACATAAAACACAATATAATATACAAAAGTAGGAAATCTCATATCAATAGAAGAGTTTGACATAAAAGTGGAAATCTAATCATAGTCTCGATAAGCATATCTACATCACAAGTGGTTGGGATGTAATCCATTCACAAGATACAATGCCATAAAACTAAAGACATAAAAGAATGTAAACATAGGTGATAAGGTCCTCGGAACACGAGGACTCATCAAGTCTTCAACATACAAAGCAATCCACTAGCCACGAATAGAGGAGCAAGATCATAAATCCTACATTATCAAAATATGTAGGCACAAGTACACATTAGTACATGAAATAAACTAAGTATGATGGATATGCATAAAACGTAAAACATGATCATAAGAAGACATAAAGGAAAGCATGATATGCATGACCAAGCTAAAACATAGTAGAAACCTTTAAAAAAAATCATAAATCGTGAATTTGATGTTTTTAAGATGCATGGTCAATGCATCTTAAAATTATATTGAAAGCTTCATAGACCTTTTAAGAACAACTTAGTTCATTTTGTGAGCGAGCTATAACGTAGAATTCAATGTGTTGCTCCCACACCGAAAAGAGATGTCCTTACTTACCAAGACAAGGATCTCAAACTTTTAGCTTAGGTAGATCCACTAGCTATGTATTTCTAAGACAAATCCTATGGGGCTTGTAGTTGGGGACAAATAGATTATTACTAGAGACCCGACCTCTACTAACGGAAGGGCCTCCATCTCAATATCCTCTCGGTGCTAAGTAAAATTCCCAACGCAAATAGTCATATTAATAACATATCATCATATGTATAAAATCACAATTAAGTTACTAATCCAAGCTTAAAAACATCATAGAGTAGCTCCTTAAATCATGAATCATGCATGTGTGAGAAAACCTTTTACCAATCATGATTCCTTAATATGCGAGAAAATTCTTTCACAATTTCATTGTTGCTTACTTTAAAAGCAACCTTAAATCATAAACATCCTTTAAATCATATATCATGCATTTCTTTCATAAATCATATTCATAAGTTCATAACTTTCTTCATAAACTCATACCTTCATAAATTCATAGTCAAAATCATGAGTAATCTATAGACCTTATAGAAATCAATTGAAAAATTATGTAGTTTAAATCGAAACATGCATAGGAAGATTTAAATTGAACGATTCAATCAAAATCAACTAAGACCCATGAAGATCACATGAAACCCTAAATAATTTAAGTGAAATTGAATTTGGAGAATTGAGATTTTTTGGGACTCAATGGGAAAATGGAACCCATTGATGAATTCCCACGTACCTTGATGATCAAAACCTGAAAAGCAATGGAGGAAAAATGAGAATTGAAGCTTGACACCCTAGATTTCTTCTTGAACTTAAGAGAGAATTGGAGAAGATGAATGTGGATAAGATTGAGGATTTTGAGAGAATGGGAGAGTTGGGGTAATTTAAAGAGTAGAAGGGTAGTTATAGGACTTAAAAATAGGGTAAGAACGATGTAGTATAGGAATTAAATGCATAGGAAAAGACCCAAATACCCTTAATAAATAAGTGACGGGGAACCTTACATTTTAGACGTACGGGCCGTAGAAATCCCTACGAACCGTACTGGCTAGCCGTAGGTGATAACGCTTAACTACACTTCATCTAATTCTAAGTGTAGGCGGTCACTAACAAGTATAAACCCAACTAAGAGTTGGGATCGATCCCACAGGGAGTGATACGGTAGAGAATTTAATTAAGAAGTAAAAAACGTGTCCTAATTGTTTGTAGAAGTAATGTTTCATAACATGAAAACAAATCACAAAGTTTCAACGATTAATATCAAATGGGGGGAATTTAGTAGCCAATTTATGACAGAGAACACTTAACACAGGAAGTAAATAATTAGAGATTGAACCTTAGGAATGTGATCTGTCGAATGCTAATTTCGCGTAATGAGTAGTTACTAGTTGCTTAAAATTGTTGAATATCAATGGGTAGACTAGGTTTTGAATACAATAGCCATCTTTCAATTAACTATTGCGTTTCAAGCAAGTTCTCTCGAACCTTGACAAGCATAACACTACCAAACAACCCAATTCCTTAATTAACCCACTCTTTCAAGCTGGGTTTGTAAAGACGCAATCAAACACACTTTCTAAAGCTAGATTTTAAAGACGCAATCAATACAACCATCAATCAATCATTCTACTATATTACCTCTTTCTCAAGCAAGCATAGAGAGCTAAGCTAGAATTGAATTTGCAACTTCAATTCATCAATTAAAACATGAACAAATAATTGAACCCACTTCAAAGCAACATTAAAATCAACAATTAATGACACCTGTTAGCTAATTAACGCATTCGACTACAAGATCACACCCCTAAGGTAAGGGATTTTATCTAAGCATAGTGAAAAGCAAGAAATCGTTACCAACAAAGTTTTCCATCTGATTTGCTAACAATCTGCAATCCCCAAAAGTGAAATCGAAGCTAAAATCTTACAATCTCCAAATCTAAATCCCAAATTCTACTAAGAATACTTACAAAATGTCCCAAATGTAAAAACTCTCAAAAACTCAAAAATACACAGTGTGGGAAATCTTTTCTTCTTTTCAAAATTATATTTATACGTTCCCAAAAATTCAGTAGGGAGTCAACTCTGTGAAGCAAGTCAGGATCGCCGACCCATTCGGCGATCCGCCGAGTTGCTCTTCTCCTCGGCTATCGGATTGGTTCCTCCATCAAATTGTTCTGGAAAGTTCAGCGAGATTGATCATTGTGACCGATCCATTCGGCACTTCGCTGAATAACCATTTTTCTCGCCAACTTGGTTTGGTCTATGGGCTACTTCGCTGGAACTTTAGGCGAGCTGGAGGCCCTCTCGGTGAGTCGCCGAGTGGATTTTGCGAGCTCCTGCTTCTCTTTTCTTCACTTTTCCAACTTTTTCACTCCTTTTTGCATCATAATATCCTTGCCTCACTCTTAAGCCTTAATTGTTGTATATCAACATCTTAACATCAGTTATCAGCATAAAATAGGCATTGAAGACACTAAATCATTGAATAATAAGCCCTAAGTGAGTCGAAATTCCTGACTCATCAACACCCCCAACTTAAACTTTTGCTTGTCCTCAAGTAAAACACAAGATCAATCAGGCCAACATGAATGTCTACAAATAGTTCTACTTGACACTCAACATGAATGCACACAAGATTCTATCCACACATGCAATGTTCAATTGTGCACTAAAAGTTTCAAATTATGACTAGCCATCATCAAATAGAGTTCAAGCTCATAAATCTTACTTCAAATGTAAATTCATGCTCAACAAGAGTATTTGAATGCTGATGAGTCTGGGATTTCGACTCATTTAGGGCTAGTGTTCTCAATGTGTATTTTACACTCATAACTGATGTTAAAATATTAATTGGCATCAATGAAGGCAAAAGAGCAAGGAAAGGGCATTACAAGGCAAAAAGGAGTGAAAAAGCTGAGAAAGTTGAAGGAAAGCAAAGCTGACACTTGCCAAAGCCACTCAGTGAGTCATCGAGTGGACCTTTAGCTCGCCTAAAGTTCCAGCAGGCCATCCCATGGACAAGACCAGCTTGACGATATGAGAAGTATTTCGGTGAGTCACCAAAAGTGTTCGGGGAAGCTAATGTATCTCACCAAATTTTACAGACAGAGGTGGTGCAAGGCCATGTCAAGAAGGCGAGAAGAGGAGAACTCGGTGCGTTGCCGACTAGGTCGGTGAGCCCTACCTACTTCACAGAAAGTTACAGAGCAACTGGTGAAAAGCCAAGCCAAGAATGAGATGAAAAGGGGCACCCGTCTTATCGCCGACCAGGTCGGTGAAGCCCGACTTACTTCACCGAGTGACTCTAATGCTAATATTCTAGGAACGTATAAATGCAAATTTTCAAAAGAAGAGAGGAGTTCCCACATTGTCCAGTTCTGTGTTTTTAATCTTCAATATTTTAAACATTATTCTTACACTTTTTGAGTAGAAATTTAGGGTTTATTTGATTTTTAGCTTCAATTTGAGCATTTGGAGACTTGTGGATTGTTGCCCAACCTGATGGAAAACATGGTTGGTAATAATTTCTTGTTGTTTATTATGTTTGGCTAAAACCCCCATTCTTAGGGGTGTGATTATGTAGTTGAATGTTTCAATTACCTTATGGGTGTTAATATTTACTGATTTTGTTGTTGATTTGAAGTGGGTTTAACTAATACTTTGTGTTTTAATTGATGAATTGTAGTTGCAAATGCAATTCTAGTTTAGTACTCTAAGATTGCTTGAGAAAGAAGTATTAGAGTTAAAACTATTAGTTGATGATTGTAGTGATTGTGTTGTTACGAATTTAGCTTGAGAAAGTGGGTCTGAATGCGATCCTACAAATCTAGCTTGAAAAAGTAGATTGATTAAGGTATTGGCCTGTTAATATGTGTTGTGCTTGTCGAGGCTTGAAAGAACTCACTTGATTCGTGATAGTTGATTGAGAAATGACTATTTCACCTAAAGCCTAACCTACCCACTGAGGTTCAATGACTTTTAGTAAATAATAATCACCCATTTAGTGAAATTGTCATTCAATTTATCACACTCCCAAGAAACCCTCTCTACTTGTTTACTCTCGGTTATTTGTAGTTGTTAATTGTTTACCCAAATCCCCCATTTGAAATTAATTTTCAAAACCTTGTCATTTACGTTATTGTTGCGAAAATGTCTACATCTACAAACGATTAGAACACCATTTTACTTCGTAATCTAATTCTTTACCGTATCACTCCCTGTGGGATCGACCCCAACTCTTAGTTGGGTTTATACTTGTTAGCGACCGCCTACACTTAGAATCAGATGAAGTGAAGTTGAGCGTTATCAAAAATGGCACCGCTGCCGGGGAGTGGTGTTTCTTTTAGTGAAGTTTAGTTGTGAACTGATTTTGTTGTAGTTGAATCAACTTATTTGTGTTCTTTGTTGGATGCTCTTAAGCAGGTGAAGAGATGAGTGTTAATGGGAGCAATGCTAGCCAACTTGGGAACAATGATGACATCGGTAATTTGCACGATGTCAATGCAGATCAGTTGGGAAGTGCAAGTGCTATTCGATTGCCTCCAACTGTGATCAATGCGGGTGCTATTCGATTGCCTCCAACTGTGAGCAATGAAGTGTTCCATGTGACTAGCACTATGTTGCAGTTGTTTCAAATGAAGAGTCTCTTCAGAGGACTTGCTAATGAGAACCCTCATGATCACATCCGAAACTTCGTGGATGTGTGTGGGCCATTTTCTTTCAAGAACATCACTCAGGAGTCGGTCCGACTTCATTTATTTCCCTTTTCTCTAATGGGGGAAGCAGCGAAGTGGTTGGACGATTTACCAAGGGAATCAATCACTTCTTGGGAGGAGCTGACTGATGCATTTTATGTAAGGTTTTTCCCTCCCTCGAAGATGGTGAAGTTGAGGGATAATATTCAGAACTTCAAGCGAGTGGATGGTGAACCTATTCACAAGACATGGTTGAGGTTTCAAAAGTATCTGCTCCAATTTCCAACTCACAGACAATCGAACAATGTGTTGCTACAATATTTCCATCGAAGCCTCGACTCAGTCAGCAAAGGTGTGGCAGACCATTTCATTCAAGGAGAAATCATGCAACAACCCTTTGACATAGAATCTACTCTGCTTGATGAGATGAAAAAAATCAATCGAGCTTAGTACACTAGAGAAGATCAGGTGTCTCCTTTGAACTTTGGGTTGACAAAGGAACAAATTGAAAAGAACCAAGAACGAGATGAAAACATGGCCAATATGATGACCCAAATGGACCTATTGAAAATACATGTCATGAGGAATGGTTACGAAACTATGAATCCAGCTGAAGCGATATTTAAAAACAAAGAGGTGCAACAAGTGTCAAGACTAGAGAAGGGTTTTCGTCTGAGCTCTTTAAGGCCGGGTGGGAATAAAGGTTGGAACATGTTTAGTGAGGATGGCTGGAGAGGTTACAATCGAGAGGGGGTTGACCAAAATAAATCTTGGAGGAGAGAAGATGATGATGATGTTTGTTACATGCACATGGGTGATAGTCTAAGATCTAGGGACAGTTCTTGGAGCTTTCAAGGTAGATGATTTGCAGTATCGCATTCTAAATAAGGTAGAAGGATCTGAAGAAGTGCTAAAAGAAATGAAGGCAGAAATCTCATCCTTGAATAGGAAGGTAAACTCTCACTTGGATTCCATCAAGCAACTTGAATTTCAAATGAGTCAACTTTCAGCCCAATTAGAGTCTAAACCACAAGAGAGTTTTACCAATGATCTGATGGTGAATTCAAATATTAATCATGATAAATTCTTGGCGGTGTTGACTCGAAGTGGAAGAGTAGTAGGTGGTGATGTGAAAGTGAATGGTGAGGCAAATACCAGTAAAGAAGGAAATGATGCCATTGATGTAGAGGGGTCTGACCAAGAATCATAAAATGACACATCCAAAGAGGTTGATGAAATTCCAAAACAACTCATCACTGAGGAATCACAAACATCAAAGGAGGGGGATTCTTCTTCTTCAAAACCTACAAGACCGTTGCCCAAAGTTAACCCACCATTCCCTCAAAGACTAAAAAATGGGATGAAGATGCAAAGTTTCAAAAGTTCCTATCTGTTTTCAAGTCTCTGTCTTTAAATCTTCCTTTAGTGGAAGCATTGTTTGAAATGCCGAGCTATGAAAAGTTCATGAAAGAATTGGTCACCAAGAAGAGGAGTATGGATTTTGAAACTGTGGAGGTGTCTCATAGTTGTAGTGCCATCATGACAAATAATGTGGTTATTAAGAAAGCTGATCCGGGAGCATTTACTATTCCATGCATATTGGGATGCTTTAATTTGCCAAAGCGTTGTGTTATTTGGGGGCAAGTATTAACTTGATGGCGTATGTAATTTTAAACAACTTGGGTTGGGCGAACCTAAGTCTACAACAATGCATCTTCTCATGGCCGATCGATCTATTAAACATCTCATTGGCATACTTTATGATATTTTGGTGAAAGTGGATAGGTTCTTATTTCCGGCTGATTTTGTTATCTTGGACTGTGAAATTAACGCTGAGGTACCCATTATTTTAGGTAGACCATTCTTGGCTACCGGTAGAGCCCTTGTAGATGTCGAAAGCGGTTAGTTGAAATTTCAGTTAAATGATGAGGAGGTTACTTTTAATGTGTGTAAATCAATGAAGCAACTTAGTGACATTCATGCAGTCTCAACCATCGATGTGATTGATGAAGCAGTGGCTAGTGTGAGGGAAGTATTTTGTGCGGGTGAGCCCTTAGCTGTTGTCCTTTCGAATTATGATGAGGAAGAAATTCAGGGCTATGATGAAGTGGTGGCTGCTCTATCGGGTTTAGGCTCTCATTCTAAAAATCTAGTGAAGCTTGAAATTGATCGGAAAAATTGGGAAAGTCCCCCGCTAAATCATCCACCGAAGAGCCACCGAAGCTTGAGATGAAGGTGCTCCCATCCCACCTTCAATACATATTTTGGGGAGCAAACAACATCTTGCCAGTAATCATTGACGCAGATCTACTTGAATGGCAAGTAAAATTACTTGTCAATGTGTTGAAACGATACATTAAAGCCATTAGATGGATAATTGCTGATATTATGGGGATCCCCCCAGGATTTGCACTCATAAAATTCAATTGAATAGTGAATGTAAACCAAGTGTTGAGCACCAAAGGAGGCTAAACCCACTGATGCAAGAATTGGTGAAGAAAGAAATCATCAAGTGGCTCGATGCGGGTGTGATCTATCCTATTACAAATAAATGGTTGAGTCCCGTGCAATGTGTACCAAAGAAAGGAGGCATCACAGTAGTTCCAAATGAAAAAGGGGAACTTGTGCCTATGAGGCCGCTTACTGGGTGGCGTGTATGCATGGACTACCAAAAATTGAATGCATGGACTGAGAAAGATCACTTTCCTATACCATTTATTGACCAAATTATTGATAGGCTCGCGGGGGTGGATGGTATTGCTTTTTAGATGGTTACTCCGGGTACAACCTGATTTCTATTGCACCGGAAGATTAAGAGAAAACAACTTTTACATGTCCCTATGGAACATTTGCTTTCAAGAGAATGCATTTTGGATTGTGCAATGCTCCGACAACATTTCAACAATGAATGCTCTCTATTTTTGCCGATATGGTTGAAGAATCAATGGAGGTCTTTATAGATCATTTTTAAGTTGTTGGTGATTCGTTTGAAGCATGTCTTGAAGAGCTTGGGAAGGTCCTACAAAGATGTGTTGAAACCAATCTTGTTCTAAATTGGGAGAAGTGTCATTTCATGGTCAAATAGGGTATTGTTTTGGGGCACAGAAATTCAGGAGAAGAGTATGCGTTAGTAAAAGAATGTACTAAATATGATAACTTGCATAAACATAACATAAGAGCTAGATAACATAAGTCATAAAGCATAATCAAAGCACATAATAGATCATCACAACATGTAAGGAGTACTTCTTGAAGTATCCTCAATTCATATTTAGTCAAGACATGGGTAACCACCATTAGTCTTACTCATCATGGAAGCCAAACAAATGCAACAATCCAAGCTCATCACCTATCATACATATCCTAGCTTATATTTTTAAAACATGGGGAATCGCCTCTTGCCTTACCATAAAGGATCGTGGGTATTCGCCTCTAATCTAACTTACTATGGAATCATGGGTAGTCGCCTCTTGTCCAACTTACTTTGGGATCAAGGGTAGTCGCCTCTTGTCCTTACATCATGTGACATGGGTATTCGCCTCATGTTTTTCTATCATATAACACTAGTAGTCGCCTCTTGTCTTTTAATTAGGATCATGGGTATTCGTCTCTAGCCCAACTTACTATGGAATCATGAGTAGTCGCCTCTTGTCCAACTTACTTTGGGATCAAGGGTATTCGCCTCTTGTCCTTACATTATGTGACATGGGTATTCGCCTCATGTCTTTCTTTCATATAACATTGGTAGTCACTTCTAGCCTCATCATTTTCATAGTTCCTAAGATTAGATTCATTTTAGGTGAGAAATCCTTTCAACCTAGAATCATTCAATGTGAGAAAGCCTTTCACATTCATACACAAGAAAATCATGTGGGAAAATCCTTTCCACAACAATCACATAAAAAATCAACAATTAATAATATATGCTTCACTCTTAAAGCAATTTTCATCATAAATCATCACATATGCTTCAATCTCAAAGAAGTTCATATTGTATCTTATGTATCCTAGAAGAATACACATAAATCCTTTAATTCTCCTTTCATAGAATAAAACCCATTTACATCAATTTCTCCTTAGAAACATGGGTTAAGCATGGGTAAATGAAATTTCATCATAAAAGCATGTAATCCTCTCAATTCATGCATAATTAATCATAATTCAATCAGTTGAATCAACATTCATAAAGACCCATAACTTAAAAGAAAACCCTAACTCAAATTGGGGAATTTCTACTTTCAATTGAAGAACTTAGGAGCTCCATGGATGCAAGGATTCCATGGATGAAAAACTATCATACCTTGATATCAAAGTCCAAAAGCAATTGAAGAATGGAAGCTTGACCTTGAACCCTAGTTTGAATCTTCTTCTTCAACTTCTAGAGAGAGAAATATTTGAGAGGGAATCTTGTTCTTCTCTTTAGGAATTTGACAGAATCCTTTTAAATTTTGGGGAAATTTGGGGTAAAACTCTTATATAGGTAATTAGGTGAAGGGTAAAACGACATGGTATTGAACTAAAATAATCTGGAAAGACCCAGAAGTCCCTGACTTTAAAACTAAAATTCAAACCCCCTGAAGCTCGCCAGGAGACACTTGGCGACTCACCGAGTGAACCTTTAGCTCGCCAAAAATTTCTGGGAGTCGGCTCTTGGACCAAGTCAATTAGGCGATGGGGGACTCAATTTGGCGATTCGCCGAATGGAACGGCGAGCTCGTTCCCACTCGTCTAAAGTTCCCAAACACTGGACTCAGAAATCAATTCAAAAAGGCGAGGTGAGTCTACTCTGTAGATCGCCGAGTCATTCGGCATCCTCGAGCTACTTCGCCGAATGGCTGTGAAACGAATATATTTCCCTTTTCTGAATCTGAGGTGTTACATTATCTCTCCTTTGGGAATATTCGTCCTCGAATGGTATTCTAATCATCTTATGAAAGAAAAAACTCAAAACTAGCAGCCCATCATGCCTGCAATCACATAAATGCACATATCCGAGGAGGAAACATCAACTCCAAGCTAAAACATACTCATATCATCACATTATGAAATCCATATGCAACTCATATTCAAATGAATATATCTGAGGAGGAAACATCAACTCCAAGCTAAAGAATGTTCAAAACATCATATCATGTAGTCTATATGCAATTCATACTCAAATGCCCATAAACATGTAGAGATCAATCAAGTTGACTCATTTTCTCAAAACTTAAGATTTTCATGAACATGCATAATAAGGAAATCATGAAGACACATGACACCAAACAAAGAGTAAACCATGAGGATTTCAATACCTCAAGCTAGAATAGGAGTAGAAGGAAAAAGATGAGGATATCGGTATATCATATCGGCCTCGTCCTCCCAAGTAGCACCCTCAACCAAATGATTCCTCCACAACACTTTCACGGAAGTAACTTCTTTGCTTCTCAAATTCTTGACTTGCCGGTCTAAAATCTCAACCGAAACTTCTTCATAAGAAAGATTCTTCTTAACTCCCAAACCTTATAAGTGAACTATAGATGTCAGATCTCCAACACATTTCTTTAACATAGAGACATGGAAAACTGGATGCACCGATGCCAAATCATTAGGCAATTCAAGTTCATAAGCAACCTTACCAAGAAGTCTCAAAATCTGATATGGGCCTACATAACTGGGACTAAGTTTCCCCTTATTACCAAATCTCATTACACCCTTCATGGGTGAAATTTTCAAGTAAACCCAATCATGAACCTCAAACTCAAGATCTCTTCTTATAACATCGGCATAGGACTTTTGTCGACTTTGGCATGGTCTCAACCTTTCTCTTATAAGTCGGACTTTCTCCATAGCCTCATGAACTAACTTAGAGCCATACCAATACTAGAGTGATAGCTATTATTGTAGGCAAACTCAATCAAAGGGAAATGATCATCCCAATTATCCTTAAAGTCAATCACACAAGCCCTCAACATATCTTCCGAAGTTTGGATAGTACGCTCCGTTTGCCCATCGATTTGTGGAAGAAAAGTCGTGCTAAGCTTAAAGTCGGTACCAAGACCTTTTTGGAAATATTTCTAAAACTGAAAAGTGAATTGAGTACCTCGATAGGAGATAATGGATAAGGGTACTCCATACAACCTTACCATTTACCTCAAATACAACTTAGCATAATCTTCCACCGAATAAAAAACTTTGACGGGAATAAAATGAGCTGATTTCATCATTTGGTCTACTATAACCCAAATCAAATCATATTATCGCCGGGTGCGAGGCAAACCAACTATGAAGTCCATATTCAAATCCTCCCACTTCCAAGTCGGAATGCTTATATCTTGGGACAAACTTCCCGATTTCTGATGCTCAATTTTCACTTGTTAGCAATTAGGACACTTAGCCACAAATCACACAATATCCTTCTTCATCCCATTCCACCAATAGATCTCCCGCAAGTCATGGTACATCTTGGTGGCTCCTGGGTGAATGGAATATCGTGAACTATGGGCTTCTGATAGAATCTGTTCCCTCAAGTCATCAACATTAGTAACACACAAACGACCTTGATATCTAAGCACACCATCTCCCCCTTGGGAGAAAGCCTCAACATACTTTCTAAGAACCACTTCTTTCAATTCTACTATGGTTGGATCAAGACATTGCTTGGCTTTCACATCCGTCACAAAAGACGATTTTGAACCACAATACCACCATTGGTGAAGTCCACTAACCGAACACCCATTCGGGCCAATCTATGTACATCTCGTACCAATTCTATTTTACCATCCTCTACATGGGCAACACTACCCATTGATAAGCGGCTAAGAGCATCCGCCACCATATTTGCCTTCTCGAGGTGATAGAGAAAGCTCATATCATAATCCTTAAGTTCCTCAAGCCACTTTCTTTGGCAAAGATTTAGATCTTTCTGATTAAACACATATTGCAAACTTTTGTGGTCGGTAAACACATCTACATGCACACCGTACAAATAATGCCTCCAAATCTTTAAGGCAAAAACAACCGCCGCTAGTTCAAGGTCATGGGTAGGATAATTCTTCTCATGAATCTTAAGTTGTCTTGATGCATAGGCAATAACTTTCCCATTTTACATAAGTACACATCCTAACCCAATTCTCGAGGCATCACAATAAACAACAAATCCATCAGTCCATTCTGGTAAAGTCAACACCGGAGCAGAAGTAAGTCATCCTTCAATTCCTGAAAACTCTTCTCACATGTTTCAGACCATATGAACTTGGCTTTCTTTTGAGTCAAGGCTGTCAATGGAGAGGCAATGAAAGAAAACCCATCAACAAACCTTCTGTAGTAACCAGCTAAACCCAAGAAACTTCTAATATCCGAAGGGGATAAAAGCCTAGGCAAACCTTTGACCACTTCTGTCTTCTTAGGATCTACCTCAATACCCTTACTTGAAACAATATGGCCAAGAAAAGCTACGGACCATAGCCAAAACTCACATTTGCTAAAGTTTTCAGAGTTGTTGGTCCTTTAGAATTTGCAACACCATCCTCAAATGATTGATGTGATCATCCTCACTTCTCAAATAAATCAATATATCAAAAATGAACACAATTTCAAACATGTTAAGGTATTGTCTAAACACCCTATTCATCAAACATAAAAGCGGCTGGAGAATTAGTCAAACCAAAAGACATTACCAAAAACTCATAATGACCATATCGGGTTCTAAAAGCTATTTTTGGAATATCATCTTCCTTCACCCTCAATTGGTGATAACCCGACCGGAGGTCAATCTTGGAAAAGTAACTCGCCCCTTGAAGTTAGTCAAACAAGTCATCTATCCTTGGGAGAGGATACTTATTCTTAATAGTCACCTTATTCAATTTTCAGTAGTCAATACACATACGAAGTGAACCATTTTTCTTTTTAACAAATAAAATTAGAGCACCCCATAGAGAGATACTCGGTCGGATTAAACCCTTATCCAACAAATCTTTCAGTTGCTCCTTTAATTCCTTAAGTTCTACCGGAGCCATTCGGTAAGGAGTAATAGATATAGGCTGTGTATCGGGGAGAAGGTCAATACCGAAGTCTATTTCCCTTTCTGGAGGAATACCAGGTAGATAATCTTGGAACACTTCTGGATACTCATTAACAACGGGAACTGACTCAAGAGTAGGGGTTTCGGAATACATATCGCTCACCCTAACTAGATGGTACATCCAACCCTTAGAAATCATCTTCCTAGCATTAAGAAAAGAAATAAACTGACCTTTCAGCATATAACTTCCCCCTTTCCACTCTAGCACAGGATCATTCGGAAACTGAAATCTGACTACACGAGTTCTACAGTCAATAGAAGCATAACAAGAGTGCAGCCAATCCATACCAAGGATAACATCAAAATCTAGTATATCAAGCTCTACCAAATCAACAAAAGTGACTCTATGAGATAAGGAGACGGGACACTTTTTATAGACCCTCTTAGCCATAACAGAATCACCATAAGGAGTAGAGATAGAAAGATGATCTAACAACACATCAGGAAGCACATCAAATCTCATAGCCACATATGGCGTCACAAAAGACAAGGTAGCACCTGTATCAAGTAAAGCATAAACATCAAGTTGAAAGACATTCAACATACCGGTAACCACATCGGGAGAACCCGTTTGTTCACCACGAGTCCGAAGTGCATATAATCTACTTTACTTGGGAGAATTCATAACCGAACCACCTGGACCGGATGAAGGATAGGGTTGAGCCCTTCGATGATTATCTCCTTCATTCTTAGCAACTGAAGGGCAATCTCTTATCTTGTGGTCCATCTTACCAAAACCAAAACAAGCATTGGAACCCGCTAGACATCTGGCCTTATGCTTTGTTCCACACTTAGCACAATTTGACAATGAAGACCCATTACCACCTCCTTGAGGTTTAGGGTTATACACCCTATCTTTGTTGAACTTAGGAGCATTGGAGGAACCTTGCAAAGAAAATCTTTGTCGAAACCTCAGATGACCATGTCCATCGGACCTTGCATGAGAGAAATTACCATCACCGGTTTTAGCTCTCTTTGTCTCCCTAGACCTCTCCTTATGTTTCTCATCCTCCATTTGTTGGTCATGGACCATGAGATGAGAAATGTCCATGTCATTGACAAGCATAGCAGTATGACATTCTTTTACCACCAATTTGGACATACCCGAAATGAACTTGCTCATCTTTGCCCTAGAGCCGACAACTATAGAGGGAACATATCTTGACAATTGAGTGAACCTCAAAGCATATTCTTTCACGCTCAGAGATTGATAAACTAAAGCACTTTTGCCTCCCTCATCTCAAGAGTAAAGAACCTATCAAGGAAAGCAGACTTCAACCTTTCCCAATCTAGGGGACCCACATCTTCCGGTCCTGCTTCTTTCCATTGGTTGAACCAAATTTGGGAAACACCCTTAAGTTGATAAGCAGCCAATTCCGCCTTTTCCACCGGCGTCACTCCTATGATAGCCAACACCTTGTATACCTCATAAATGAACTCTTGAGAATCTTCCTCAACCTTAGAACCATAGAATTCCAGAGGATTCATCCTAGTGAAGTCCCTCACTCTAGATGTCATCGTACCCATATTTAGGTTCACGGGGACCACAACCTCCCTATTGGCTTGGGCCGTCACAACTTGACCCAATACTTGAAAAGCAGTCCTAGACTCCGCATTAGTCACTTTCTCGGCCAAAGGGTCAACCGGAGCTTGAGGAGCTCGAGGAGGAGCTTTTTGACCAACATTTTCTCCCTTATTCCTTCTAGCATAAGCCCTTCGAGTAGTCATATCCTGTAGACCATCGGATAAGGATTAGGAGAGAGACATTGTAGAGTCAAACTCTATCGCACGACTTAGAGTGAAGAAATAAGTGAAGTTTCCTAAACATCTTGTAGCCTCTCATTCATAAATGTGGCGCGCTTCACATTCATGAACAAGACTCTACTTTACGTGGTTTTGAGATATCCTAGAACCTTTCTAAACCTTGTGCTCTGATTACCAAGTTTGTCACGACCCAGGGGTACCCCCTAGATGTAACATGGCATTCAGACCCCGAGAGGCCTCATAAAAGCCACTTAGCTTTCATAGTCAAGATAATAGAAATCTATAAGATTTAAAACATTTTCAACATAACCAAAGTTTTATAAAACGAAGCGGAAGTCTAATACACTTGTCTCAAAAGAACCATCTAATATAATAGAATCTCGGGAAACAACCCACACAACAATGTTTAAAACTCAAATGAAAAGAAAATAATGAAAATAGTGGCCAAATCCTCGGATGAATGAGGACTCACCAATCTTCAACTCTTTCTCTACTATGGATCCTAGCCACACGGATGAGAATCAGGAACGCCGGACCCTACATTTTGATAAGAAATGTAGGCAAGAGTATGCGTTAGTACAAGAATGTACTAAATATGATAACTTGCATAAACATCACATAAGAGTTAGACAACATAAGTCATAAAGCATAATGAATGCACATAATAGATTATCACAACATGTAATGAGTACTTATTGAAGTATCCTCAATTCATACTTAGTCAAGACTTGGGTAACCGCCACTAGTCTTACTCATCATGGAAGGAATATTCAAGCAACAATCCAAGCACATCACCAATCATACATATCCTATCTTATCTTTTTAAGACATGGGGAATCACCTCTTGTCTTACTATAAATAATGGTGTGTATTCGCTTTCTAGTCCAACTTACTATGGAATCATGGGTAGTCGCCTCTGGTCCAACTTACTTTGGGATCAAGGGCAGTCGCCTCTTGTCCTTACATCATGTGACATGGGTATTCGCCTCATGTCTTTCTATCATATAATTGGGTAGTCGCCTCTTGTATTTTACTTAGGATCATGGGTATTCGCCTCTCGTCCAACTTACTATGGAATCATGGGTAGTCGCCTCTTGTCCAACTTACTTTGGGATCAAGGGTAGTCGCTTCTTGTCCATACATCATGTGACATGGGTATACGCCTTATGTCTTTCTATCATGTAACATGGGTAGTCGCCTCTAGCCTCATCATTTTCATAGTTCCTAAGCTTAGATTCATTTCAGGTGAGAAATCCTTTCAACCTAGAATCATTCAATGTGAGAAAGCCTTTCAAATTCATACATAAGAAAATCATGTGCGAAAATCCCTTCCACAACAATCATACAAAAAATTGATAATTAATAACATATGCTTCACTCTCAAAGCAATTCACATCATAAATAATCACATATGCTTCAATCTCAAAGCAATTCATAATGTATCTTATTTATCCTATAAGAATACATATAAATCCATAAATTCTCCTTTCATAGGATAAAACCCATTTACATCAATTTCTCCTTAGAAACATGGGTTAAGCATGGGTACATGGAATTTCATCATACAAGCATGTAATCCTCTCAATTCATGCATAATTAATCATAATTCAATCAATTGAATCAACATTCATAAAGACCCACAACTTAGAAGCAAACCCTAACTCAAATTGGGGAATTTCTACTTTCATTTGGAGAACTTATGGGCTCCATGCATGCTTGGATTCCATGGATGAAAAGCTATCATACCTTGCTACCAAAGCCCAAAAGCAATTGAAGAATGGAAGCTTGACCTTGAACCCTAGCTTGAATCTTCTTCTTCAACTTCTAGAGAGAGAAATATTTGAGAGGGAGACTTGTTCTTTGATAACACTCAACTACACTTCATCCAATTCTAAGTGTAGGCGATCACAATCTTGTATAAACCCAACAAAGAGTTGGGGTCGATCCCACAAGTAGTGATACAGTTGAGAATTTAATTAGGAAGTGAAATACGTGTTCTAATCGACTGTAAGAATAGAATTTATCGAAACAATTAAAGTAAATTGAAGGGGTTGAAAACTAGTGTCAAATGGGGGGATTGGATTTGTCAACTAACAACTACGAAAATAGGGGAGTATTCAAGTAGAGAGGGATCCTTGGGGATGTGATCGATTAATTGCCAATTTCGCTATACGGGTGATTACTACTTACGGAAAACCATTGAATCTTAGTGGGTAGGCTAGACTTTAGATGTAATAGCCATATCTCGATCAACTATCATGATTCTAGCGATTTCTCTCAAACCTCGATAAACATACAACTGAGAACAACCCAAAACCTCAATTAATCTACTCTCTCAAGCTAGATTGGTAGGATCGAATTTAGGATTCAATTTCTCAAGCTGAACCCACAATAACCCAATCACTACAATCATCAATTGATAACCATAATTCTAAAACCTCTTTCTCAAGCAAGCATATAATACTAGGCTAGAACTGCATTTGCAACTACAATTCATGAATTAAAATTCAGCTGTCAGTCGAACCCACTTCAAAACAACAATTTCATCAGTAATTACTAACACCCATAAGCTAATTGAGACAATTAATCACATAATTACATCTCCAAGAATGGGGGTTTTAGCCATACATTATAAAAAATAGGAAAATATCTCCATCAGTTAGGTAACAATTTGCAAGTCTTCATAATACTTGAAATCAACTAAAAATCAAAACTCAACTTAAAATTCTATTCAAAAACTCTAAGAACAGTGTTTGGGATCAAAAACTCAATGAAAGAACTCTCAAACACCCAGAGCAGTCGCTCAAAATTTCAGAACTCCTCGTAATCATTTAAAAATTCGCATTTATACTCTTCCAGATTTTCAGCTTTTGGATTGATCGGCGGAGTTGGTCTAGCATCGCCGACCAGGTCGGCGATGCGCCAAGTGTCGCTTTTCATCACCATCTTGTAACTTTAAGCGGTCAGGATCCTCATCGCCGATCCATTCGGCGGTTCACCAAAACGCCATTTAAATGGCCGAGTTGGCTTTTCCCCAGGGCTGGCACGCTGTAATGTTTGACGAGCTGAAGTACCACTCGGCGAGTCGCTGAGTGGTCTTAGCGATCGTCAGCTTTCCTTATCTTCAGCTTTTTCAGCTTTTCCGCTCCTTTTTGCCTGGTAATGTCCTTGCCTTGCTCTTTTGCCTTCGTAGTTGCAATTTAGCACTTAAACATCAGTTTTGAGCATAAATTAGGCATCGAGGACACTAATACTATGAATAATAATCCCTAAATGTGTCGAAATCTCAGACTCATCAATACCCCCAACTTACACTTTTGCTTGTCCTCAAGTAAAACACAAAACAAATTAGTTCAACAAGGATGTCTACAAATAGTGCTACTCAAGACTCAACATGAATGCACACAAGAGGTTCAAACTATCCATGCAATGATCAAATCTACACTCTAAGTTTCAAACTGTGACTAGTTATCATCAAATAGAACTCAAGCTCAGAATGCTTGCTTCAAATTCAAGTTCAAGCTCAACAAAAGCATTCAAATGCCCTCACACCAAGAATGATTCCATGCTCACACAAAACTCCATCCAATTTTCAGAATTTAGGAATCAAAAGCAACTCTCACCCTCTCAAAGACAAACACATGCATGACTCCACCCACAGGCTTGCCCGTATTTTCCAACCAACATGAATTTCAGCTCACTCAAGATCACACAGGTCTTTCAAGGCTTGTAACGGGGTTGAGGGTAAAGGTATGATCATTTTGGCTTAGTGACTTCTATCTTCATGAAGCATGGCATGCATTTCACTTTTTATCCTTCTCTTTTACACTTTATGATTTTCACTATCCACCCTATACTCTTTTAAGCATGATTCATTGGACACCCCATTTCTTTTATCAGTTGCACAAACTTTATTTCAACATTCTCTTTCTATTTCAATCTTTTTCTTCTTTTTCTTTTCTCCTTTCTTTTTTTTATATGGAGGGGTTCCATATTTTTCAACACAATCCATCAAGGGAAGATTTTCACAAAATTCTTGACCTTTTCCCCTTTTTCACCACACCCCCAACTTAGGCTTTTGGCCTAAGTTGGCTATTCAAACGAATCAATGCTTCATGAAGGTTATAGGTGATGGGACAAAGGAATCAAAGTTATTCATGTTTCATCAAAAGAAAAGGGTAGGCTCAAATGGTGCCAAGTTAGGTTCGCACTCTCACAAGGTAGTCACAAAGAGGTATAATAGCAATTTTGGTTCACTCTTCAAAAAATTTACCTAAGATCATCTCTATCGTTTGCTTACATTAGTCAATTGGACTAACAAGGTAAGTTCTAAGTATTACCAAGCACATATTTCCAAAAAATATCACCACACATGGCATTCAACACAATCATCAAACAAGACTCTACAATTTTCAGCTTGTGTGCAACGATCATCACAAGAGGTCAACTCAACAACCGCCTTAGTCACAATGAGATACTAGGAGTTCAAATATGAATTATGCAACTCAATTTTCCTCATTGGAGCCACACACACATGTCGTTCAATCAAGACCACTATTTAAGTCATCGGTATTGATCACAACCGATACTCAAAATTGCAAGAGAACAACCACATTCACAAAGAAACATTAAGAGGTGGCAATTTTTAATTCGGGTCAAAACCAACATAAACATTAAAACCAATGGATCAACAACCAATATATATCAACAAAATCTAGCATTCACAAAAGTAATGCCACAAAACACAAGATATCCATAAAATAACCCAATAGAGGTAGGTATGGAAATACCTCACCCTGCCAAACTAGACTAGCAATTGTCCTCAAATGCAAAAAACTAAAAGGTCTAAATAAGAGACAAAAAAAGAGTCAAAATCCTCCTGTCAGGCTAAGCCTGGGTGAACTCTGCATGTTGGTGACTCCCTCAGTTTGGGCATTAGTGCTCGGTTCAATATCATCCTTCGCTCCACTAGAGCCTACCATAGACGTGTCCCTCATAGATGACTCCACAGCTGTCTGTACCATAGCCCCCTCGAGGTCCTCTAAATCATCATATAAAGTTGTATCTCGAACACCCTACTCTTCCTCATCAGTCTCGACCTTTGACTCAGCATCCACATCATCCCTAGCAACATCTCTGGTCGTAGTAGCCAGAGGGATCTCAGAACTGGTCGGGAAATGAGTGCTTGGAACCTCAAAGGGAGTCACCATGCCGAAAAACATTGACAGATTTGTAGATTTCAGCTCATCCACATCATGTCTCAAACCAACAATATCAACCTTCAAGGGCGTCACATCCTCAGACACTCTGTTACCATGCTCACACGCCTCTACTCTCACATTGAGGGCACCTAAGGCCAATCCATACGCGTCGATCATATCTCTGTGCTCTCTCAACTCAGCCGTGATATGGGCTAGGGCAGTAGTAATCTCCCTCTCAATCAGCCCAGGCACATCAGCCTCTACCCGGGAGGCACGAACATCAGCAGATTGAGCCAGGTGGCCCATCTTATATAACATATCTTGGGTAATTGGGGGTTGAGAAGAAGCAGCAGCAGTAGGAGGAGGAGCAGTAGTAGAACCTGAAGGGACAGAAGTAGAAGTGTTAGGGGTACCTATAGGCTCACTGCCTGAGTAGGAAGGATTGCCTCTGTCGGGAATATCTCCACATCAACTACCGGGGAAGTATCCATCGGTGCAACTCTCCTCCTATTAGCCTCATCCCACATGTACTCGACCTCTATCATCCGGATGTTAGTAGAGGAAGTAGGGGTCACTTCCACATCCATCTTCATAATCAAAGGAACTCGGGCATGCCTGCAAAGCTCCATAATCAGGACTAGAAATGGGAGAGAGGTCTGGCTCTGTTTGGCCCTCATGGCCATATCCTTCTCGATGATTAGACCTAGATTAAGTCTCTCCCGGTCCAGGATACAGCCCAAACAAGCAGCCTTCGGATGCTGGAGTATCGACTCGTTCTGTGATGGCATCAATGTGCTGCTAATGAACCCAAACTGATATATGGCAGCCATATTCAGGTCATTCTTCTCTATAGAGACACCTGACTCAATCCACCATGGTGTGATATCAGAAATCAATGGCGCCAACCAACCCTTCAAGTCGTCAAGGGTCTTCTTTTGTATCTGATCCACCAAGTAGTGGATCACATACATCGTACAACCAAGCACCTCATTGATGTCGGTCCTGCTGCATTTTACTTTCCAGCCTCGCACTACCACATGATCCACCGACTTGAACAAGTTGGCCTTCTTCTTCCCTTTAGGCACCAGCTTGTCATACTCCACATAAAACTCATGGACCCAAGTAGGAATATAGGAGCCTCGGGGCTTTGTGAATATTTTGAACTTGTAGAACCTGATAGTGTTCCTCACCTCCGAGTACCGGTATACTACTCCATTAGAATACAATCGCTTTTCCTCTAAAATGGTCCTCAAACCCTCAACCTTCAATCTATTCAATGATCGGGGTGGGGGTGCCTGAACTGGTGGCACCGGAGGAATCTGCTCAATAATCAGAGCTGGAGGTGAAGAGGAGTAGGCGGCACTGGGATCCTGGCAGGATCATGTAGAGTTTCCCTCACTGTCTGAAGAAGTGAGGTGGGTGGCATAGATGCCCATACTATTGGAGCTCTCCACTGCTCGTGTTGGCTGTACAGGCCCTTTTCCTTTTCCTTTCCCTCCAGTTGGAGGAAGTTTGGCCTGTGCAGTCTGGGAGGGTGCAACACCCTCATTGATAATAATGCCCTGTGCACGCTTTCGGGGTGATTGATTTCTTCCCAGTACCTTGGGTCTAGCCATTCCTGCAAAAAAAAATCAAATACGTTAGACTTGATTCAAAAAATTTCAAAGTTGCAAATCTGTGGAGGAAAGCTCACTGACTTATTCGGTGAGTCGCAGAACCCATTTTCCAAACCAGATCGGGTTCGCCGAATGATTCAGAAGAAAAAATCCCAGAAATTAACATAGGTCGGGGATGCTCAGATCCCTTGGGCGAGTCGCCGAAACCATTTGGTGAACTAGAAGTAGCTCGCCGAATGTTACATAATAATTTCTAAAAAATAGGGGCGCAGAAGGGCGATCTATCAATCATTCAATGAGTCGCAAGTGAACTCAGTGAGCTCAGGTGTATCGTCGATTGTTACAGAATAATTTCCACAATTTTGAAGGATAAAAAGGCGATCCAGGTGTCGTTGCGGGAACCGCATAACTATTCAGTGAGCTCGACTAAGCTCACCGAAAGGTCCTTTGTGCCAGATTTTGACCCCAGCCGTCAATTTCTAACCCGTAGTCCATGAGAACAAAATTAAACACCTATTCTATGCAATTAGGCCCAGACCCATAACATTAATGACCTCGGGGTACTCAGACTTCTCTCGATTAGTCCAAAATTTGACCAATCGATGTCTTTTTCCCTAAAGAATGACGTCACCCGCTATATCATTTGGAAAAATCAGTCAATCGGTGCAATTGGGGTTACTTAGACTTCACCCACAGCAGACCCAACAAATTTACAACACAACACATAATTTTTAATCATGCAAACTCTCAAGATTTCACAGTTAAAGGCTAAAATACGAAACGAATTACGACAAGGGCACACATTAACAAAAAAATATTCAAACAATCATTATTACGCACATAAATCAACAGGTAACTGATCATGCATTTTAAACTACCAAAATTTAAAGACGGGGTTCGGATAACCAACCTCAAAATTGAGTAGGTGAATGCTAGGCTAACAATGGAAGCAAAATGCACCAAAATCCCTCCGAGCAATTGATCCTACACGAAAAATGCAAAGAAAGCAAGTAACGAAATCCAAAATGCGGTTGCGAAAGTGTAAAAGTTGGAAAATATGAAATGAGGGAGATTTTTGAATTTAAAAATGGTTCAGCCCTTCATGACCCTTCAGTTCCCGCGCTAGTCGGTGACAGTCACTTATGTCGCCGACCATTTGGCAATGTGTCGAATGGTTGTTTTGTGCGTCGAGTTTTACAGAACCTTTAGCTAACTAGTTTGTTCAAACGGCGATCCAGGTTAGGCTCGCCGACCTGTTTGGTGAGTCACCGACCTGTTCGGCGGTCACCGACTGGTACCTGGGCTCGTCTAATTGTTCTTTTTTCCTAAATTTCAAATTTTCAACCTGTACATTCAACACCCGTTATTCAAACAACAATATTAAAATCTCAAAAACTTGGGTTTCCTCCCAAAAAGTACCTTATTTAACGTCGTGGCACGACGAGGATACTACTTCAAGATTAATTTTTTGGGTTAGCCAAGGTATCACTTGGTAGACCCCCTTTTTGCCTCGGGTTTAAATGGGACGAGATTTGTCCCATCTGCGTTTCCAGTTGTTTAATGGAAACCGAGTGAAAACTAACCGTCTGGTTCAGAGTTGAGACGTCCTCCTTCATTTATTTGAGCACTTTGTCTGACCCTTCCACTTTATTGAGAATGCATGCAAGCATATCTTTAGTTCGGAAATTTTCTGAGTCAGCCCTTTGCTCTTTTGGCTTTTGACGCTCGTAGTGAGGTTCATATCTCTTCTTGTCAGCATCTCGCTCCTTCCAGTTTGTACCACGGTCACACCACTCCTTATCACGGTCTTTCCAACCTTCATCACGCTCTTTATTCCAACCTTTGTTTTCGCCTGGCCTTGGATAATTTTGGCGGAAACAACCTCACTGATTTACTAGAAAGTGTACTTCTTCATTGTACAAAGCTTCAAAGTGTGCATCATCGGGATTTACTCCGCTAACTCCAACTGCGTTCACGGCCTTAGAACCACTACCCATGACATGTTTTGACAAAAGATCCATTTGGGTCATCATTTTAGCCATGTTTTCATCCCGCTCTTGATCTTTTTCTATTTATTCCTTTGTCATCATGAAAGTCAAAGGAGACATTTGATCTTCCCTAGTGTACCAAGCGCGGTTTATCTTCGTCATTCCATCAAGGATTGTAGAAGCTATTTCAAAAGGTTGTTGCATGATTCCTCTTTGGACAAGTTGATCAGCCACACATTTGTTGACTGAATCTAGACTCCGGTAGAAATGTTGTAACACCACGTTGTTCGGGAGTCCATGAGTTGGACATTGGAGTATCAGCTTCTGAAACCTCAACCATGTCTCTGGATTGGTTCACCATCTAGTTGTTTGAAGCCCTGAATATTATCTCTCAATGCTATCATCTTCGAAGGAGGGAAAAATCTTATGTAGAACGCCTCAGTAAGCTCATCCCAAGACGTTATCCAGTCCCTTGGTAGGTCAGCTAACCACTTTGTTGCCTCCCCCATCAAAGAAAAAGGGAATAACCGAAGTCGAACTGACTCTTGTGAGATGTTCTTCAACGAGAATGGACCACATACGTCCACAAAATTCCAAATATGATCATGAGGATCCTCATGAGCCAGCCCTCCGAATAAGTCTTTCATTTGCAACAGTTGCAACATCGTGCTAGTCACATGGAATACTACATTTCCCATGACCGGAGGTAACTGAATAGCACCCACACTACCCAATTGAGCCTGATTGACATCGTTCAAGTTACCGATGTCATCATGATGTGCAAGTTGGCTAGCGTTACACCCGTTCACACTCATCTCGTCACCTGTTCACGAGCAGCCAACAAAACGCACAAACAAAGTAAGTCGATTAAACTACAAACAAGATTAGATAACAACTAGACTTCACTAAAAGAATTTTTAACACCACTACCCGGTAGCGGCGCCATTTTTGACAACGCTCAACTACACTTCATCTAATTCTAAGTGTAGGCGATCACAATCTAGTATAAACCCAACAGAGATATGGGGTCTATCCCATAGGGACTGATACAGTAGAGAATTCAATTAGGAAGTGAAAGACGTGTTCTAATAGATTGTAGGAATATAATTTATCGAAACAATTAAAGTAAATTTCAAGGGTTGACAACTAGTGTCAAATGGGGGGATTGTATTGGTCAACTAACAACTACGAAAACACGGGAGTACTCAAGTAGAGAGGAATCCTTGGGGATGTGATCGATTAATTGCCAATTTAGCTATACGGGTGATTACTATTTACCAAAAACCGTTGAATCTTAGTGGGTAGGCTAGACTTTAGATGTAATAACCATCTCTCGATCAACTTTCACGATTCAAGCGAGTTCTCTCGAACCTCGACAAGCATACAATAAAGAACAAACCAAAACGTCAATTAATCTACTCTCTCGAGCTAGATTGGTAGGATCAAATTTAGGATTCACTTTCTCAAGCTGAACCCATAATTAACCAATCACTACAATCATCAATTGATAAACTTAATTCTAAAACCTCTTTCTCAAGCAAGCACAAAATACTAGGCTAGAACTGTATTTGCAACTACAATTCATGAATTAAAACTCAGTTATCAATCGAACCCACTTCAAAACAATAATTTAATCAGTAATTACTAACACCCATAAGCTAATTGAGCCAATTAATCACATAATCACACCCCCAAGAATTGGTGATTTAGCCACACATTATAAAAAGCAGGAAAATATTACCAACTATGTTCTCCATCAGTTGGGTAACAATTTGCAAGTCTTTACAATCCTTAAAATCAACTAAAAATCAAAACCCGATTTAAAATTCTACTCAAAAACACTAAGAACAGTGTTTGGGATCAAAAACTCAATGAAAGAACTCTCAAACACTCAGAGCACTCGCTCAAAATTTCGGAACTCCTCGAATCTTTTAAAAATTCACATTTATACTCTTCCAAATTTTTAGCTTTTTGATCGATCGGCGGAGCATCGCCAACTAGGTCGACGATGCACCAAGTGTCGCTTTCCATTGCCGTCTTAACTTGCCTCTTCACCATTCAAGTTCTGTAACTTTAGGTGGTCAGGATTCTCATCGCTGATCCATCGGTGGCTCACCGAAATGCAATTTCCATCACCGAGTTGGCTTTTTCTCAGGGTTGGCATGCTGTAATGTTCGCCGAGCTGAAGTACCACTCGACGAGTCACCGAGTGGTCTTGGCGATCGTCAGCTTTCCTTATCTTCAACTTTTTCAACTTTTCCACTCCTTTTTGCTCGGTAATGTCCTTGCCTTGCTCTTTTACCTTCATAGCTGCAAATGATCACTTAAACATCAGTTTTGAGCATAAATTAGGCATCGAGGACACTAATACTATGAATAATAATCCCTAAATGAGTCAAAATCTCAGACTCATCAATCTTTTTTTTTAGGAATTTGAGTGAATCCTTTTAAATTTTGAGGAAATTTGGGGTAAATCTTATATATATATATTTAGGGGAAGGGTAAAACGATATGGTATTGAATTAAAATAATTTGAAAAGACTTAGAAGTCCTGACTTAAAAATTGAAATTGAGACCCACTGAAGCTAACAAAGCGCCACTTGGTGACTCGCCGAGTGAGTCTTTAGCTCACCGAAAATTACAGGGAGTCGGCTCTTGGACCAAGTCAATTAGGTGATGGGGGACTCAATTTGGCGATTCACCGAATGGAACAGTGAGCTCGATCCTGCTCACCTAAAGGTTTAGAAAATTGGACTCAGAAATCAATTCAAAAAGGTGAGGTGAGTCTACTCGATGGATCGCCGAGTCATTCGGTATCCTCGAGCTACTTTGTCGAATGGCTGCGAAACAAATATATTTCCCTTTTCTGAATTCGAGGTGTTACAGCTTTAATAGTTGCATTAGTTATATTTGCATTAAGGGCACTACACAATTTAAGTTGGGGGTATTTTTTTGTTCGTGAAGGTCTCAACATTGTTATGGATGTTCTCTTGCATATTTGAGTATCGGTTGTAATCAATACCGATGACTTGAGTAGTGCTCTTGATTGAATGATATGTTTGTGCAATTCCAATGAGGCAAATTTCACGTTGCTTAAGTTATGTGTGAACACTTAGCCTCTCATTGTGACTAGCCATTTGTTGAAATGAGTCTTGTGATGATCGTTGCACGCGAGCTCAATTTGTAGAGTCTTGATCGATGATTGTGTTGAATTCCTTGTGTGGTGAGATTTCCTTGATATATATGCTTGGTAATACCTAGAACTTGTCCCGTTGGTCCAATTGACTAATGTAGGCGAGTGAAAGAAATGATCTTAGGCACAAATGTTTTTGAGAGTGAACCAAATTGCTATTATATCTTTGTGTGACCGACCACCTTGTGAGAGTGTGAACCTAGCTTGACACCATTTGAGCCTAACCTTTTCTTTGGATGAAACATGAACATATTTGGCCTCTTTCCTTCCTATCTAAAACCTTCATGAATCATTGGTTCTTTTGAATAGCCAACTTAAGCCAAAAGCCTAAGTTGGGGGTGTGGTGAAAAATGAGTAGAGTCAAGAAGTTTTTGAAATTCACCATTGAAGAATGTTGAAAAAGATGGAACCCTTCCATATAAAAAAAAGAGAGAGAAAAGCAAATGAAGAAAAAGATTGAAAAACAATATTACAATGCAATTTGTACATGGAAAAAAGAAAAGGGGTGTCCAATGTGTCATATAAGAATCTCTATGTTTGAAAGAACTTGGGGTGGATTGTGAAAATAAAAAGAGTGAAAGAAAAGGAGAAGAAGTGAAATGCAAGCCATGCTTCATGAAGGTAGAAGTCACTAAGCCAAAATAATCATACCTTTACCCTTAGCCCTGTTACAAGACTTGAAAGACCTTAGTGATCTTGATTGAGCTGAATGTCATGTTGATTGGATAATATGGGCAAGCCTATGAGCAGAATCATGCAGGTTTTTATCTTTGAGAGCGTGAGAGTTGATTTGGATTCCTTAATTATTAAATTTTGATGAGCTTTGTGTGGGCATGGAATCATTCTTGATGTGAGGGAATTCAAATACTTTTGTTGAGCTTAAATTTGCATTTGAAGCAAGCATTATGAGCTTGAATTCTATTTGATGATGACTAGTCATAGTTTGAAACTTGTTTTGTACAATTGAACATTACTCGGGCTGATTAAACCTCATGTGCATTCATATTGAGTCTCAAGTAGCACTGTTTGTAGACATATCTGTTGAACTGATTGATCTTGTGTTTTATTTGAGGACAAGCAAAAGTTTAAGTTGGGAGTCTTGATGAGTCTGGGATTCCGACTCATTTAGGGCTTAATATTCAAAGATCTAGTGTGCTCAATGCATATTTTACGCTTATCACTGATGTTAAAATGTTAATTTGCAGAATGAAGGAAAAAGAGTAAGGCAAGGGCATTACGAGGCAAAAAAAAACGAAAAAACTGAAAAGAATTGAAGGAAAGCAAAGCTGGTACTCGCAAAAGCCATTGGGTAAGTCACCAAGTAGACCTTCAGCTCGCCTAAAGTTCCAGTAGGCCATCCCATGGACAAGACCAACTTTTTGATAGGCGAAGTATTTTGGAGAGTCTCTGAAAGTGTTCGGCGAAGCTAATGTAGCTCGCCAAATCTTACAGACAGAGGTGGTGCAAGGCCACATCAAGAAGGCTAGAAGAGGAGCACTCGGCGCGTCACCGACTAGGTCGGCGAGCCCGACCTACTTTGTCGAAAGTTACAGAGCAATGATTGAAAAGCCAAGACAAGAAGGCGAAGAAAAGGGGAACTCGGCGTATCGTCGACCAGGTCGGCGAAGCCCGACTTACTTTGCCGAGTGACTCCAATGCTGAAATTTTGGGAACGTATAAATGTAAATTTTCAAAAGAAGAAAGGAGATCCCACATTTTCAAGTTCTGGGTTTTTAATCTTTAACATTCTAAACATTGTTCTTACACTTTTTTAGTTGAGATTTAGGGTTTATTTGATTTTTAGCTCTAATTTGAGCATTTGGAAACTTGTGGATTGTTTCCCAACCTGATGGAAAACATAGTTGGTAACGATTTCTTGATCTTATTATGTTTGGCTAAAACCCCCATTCTTATGGGTGTGATTATATAGTTGAATGTTTCAATTAGCTTATGGGTGTTAATATTTATTTATTTTGTTGTTGATTTGAAGTGGTTTAATTAATAGTTTCTGTTTTAATTGATGAATTGTAGTTGCAAATGCAATTCTAGGTTAGTACTCTAAGCTTGCTTGAGAAAGAAGTATTAGAGTTAAAACTATTAGTTGATGATTGTAGAGATTGTGTTGTTACGGATTTAGCTTGAGAAAGTGGGTTTGAATGCGATCCTACAAATCTAGCTTGAAAAGTAGATTGATTAAGGTATTAGGGTGTTAATATTTGTTGTGCTTGTCGAGGTTCGAAAGAACTCGCTTGATTCGTGATAGTTGATTGAGAAATGGCTATTGCACCTAAATCCTAACCTACCCACTGAGGTTCAACGACTTTTAGTAAATAATAATGACCCATTTAGCGAAATTGGCATTCAATTTATCACACTCCCAAGAAACCCTCTCTACTTGTTTACTCTCGGTTATTTGTAGTTGTTAATTGTTTACCCAAATCCCCCCATTTCACATTATTGTCAAAACCTTGTCATTTACTTTATTGTTGCGAAAATGTCTACATTTACAAACAATTAGAACACCATTTTACTTCGTAATCGAATTCTTTACGTATCACTCCCTGTGGGTTCGACCCCAACTCTTAGTTGGGTTTATACTTGTTAGCGACCGCCTACACTTAGAATCGTATAAAGTGTAGTTGAGTGTTATCAAATACCCTCGCACAAGAATGATTCCATGCTCTCACAAAGCCAATCAAATATTACAATTTAGGGAATCAAAATCAACTCTCATGCTCTCAATGAGAAACACATGCAGGATTTTACCCATAGACTTGCCCGTATTTTCCAACTAACACATCCTTCGGCTCATGCAATATCAAAAAGGTCTTTCAAGGATTGTAACTGGGCTGAGGTTAAAGGTATGATCATTTTGGCTTAGTGACTTCTACCTTCGTGAAGCATGGCTCAAATTTCACTTCTTCTCCTTTTCTTTCATTCTTTTCATCTTCGCAACCCATCCTTGGCATATTAAAGCACACAAAATTTATGGTATAGCTCATCGGATACCCCTTTTATTTCCACAATGCACAATTAATACAAATTTTTCATTTCTTTTCTTTTGTTGTTTTTCTCGCTTCTTTTTTTTTTTATATGAAGTGGTTGCATCTTTATCCTCAACAGAAGTTTCCAAGGATGGATTTCACGATCTTTTTGCTCAATTTCTTTCCTCATTCTTACAACACCCCCAACGTAGGCTTTTGGCCTAAGTTGGCTATTCAAACAGACCAATGCTTCACGAAGTTTTTAGGTGGGGAGGAAAAGGTCATTTTATTTATGTTTCATCCAAAGAAAAAGGTAGGTTCAAATGGTGCCAATCTAGGTTCACACACTCACAAGGTGGTCACACAAAAGGTATAGCAATTAGGTTCACTCTCAAAGATTTATGCCTAAGATCATTTCCAACATTCACCAAAATTAGTCAATCGGACCAACGGGGCAAGTTCTAGATATCACCATGCATATATTTCAAGTAAACCTCACCACACAAGGCATTCAACACAATCATTGATCATGACTCTACAAGTTAAGCTCGCTTGCAATGGTCATTGCGAGACTCACTTCGACAATTTGGCTAGTCATAATGAGATGCTAAGAGTTTACACAAGACTTATGCAACTCAAATTTCCTCGTTGGACTTGCACAAACATATCTTTCATCAAAAGCACTATTCAAGTCATCAGTATTGATCGCAACCAATACCCAAATGTACAAGAGAACAACAATCACACACACAATCGCGCAATTACCCACTCACAAGAAGATCTTCACCCCACCAAAAAGACTAAGCAGTGTCCTCAATGCACATAAAAACTGAATGAGATAATAAAAAGGGAAAGTAATGGTCACTAAATGAGAGGATTAAGATGTGAATTAAAGGAGTGAATGAGAAATGACTCTTTCATTCTCAGACCCATCGGCGAGCAGTACAGATGTCGCCGATCCACTCGGCGACTCGCCGATTAGACTGTCACTCGCCAATATTTACAGAAATCCAGACCTTCAGTTGATGAAAAAGTGAGAGATCAATCGCCCTCGCCGAGTCAGCTCGGTGATTTGCCTAGTTTGTTTTAGTCTCGCCAAATATTCCAGAATTGCCCACAATCTTTGCTATGAAGAGGGCGATGCTTTTAGGAAATCTTGGGGACCAGTCGGCGAATTGCCTAGTGAGCTGACCCGTCGCCAAATTTTTATTCTTCCAAATACGCGCTCCCATCTACACATTCAACAAACGTTATTTTAAAACGACACAAAGCTAAAACTTGGGTTGCCTCCCAAGAAGCACCTTAGTTAAAGTCGTGGCATGACGTGGAAATGTGTTCACACATCTTCCAGATACATTACTTCAATCACTGACAAATCTAGGCACTCTCCAAAGTAAAGCTTCAACCACTGCCCATTAACCTTGAACACTAACCCTTCTTTGTTTTCCACTTCTATTGCCCCATTAGTGAACACCTGATTCACTTTGAATGGACCTGACCATTTGGACTTGAGTTTACCCGGGAAAAGTCTTAGACATGAATTATAGAGCAACACAAGATCATCAACCTTAAACTAATGTTGAAGAATCTTGGAATCATGCCACTTCTTCATCTTCTTCTTATAAAGAGCTGAGTTTTCATAAGCCCGCAACCGAAATTCTTCCATCACATGCAGTTGGTTAACTCTATCCTTTGATACATCCCCCAAATTCAAGTTCAATGCTTTCAATGCCGATAATGCCTTATGTTCCAACTCAATTGGTAGGTGACAAAACTTGCCAAACACCAATTGATATGGTGACATACCAATTGGGGTCTTGAATGTGGTGCAGTATGCCCAAACAGAATCGTCCAACTTCCGAGGCTAATCAGTCTGATGTGCATTGACCGTTTTTGCAAAGATTCCCTTAATTTCCCGACTCAACACCTCAACTTGCCCCCTTGTCTGGAGATGATAAGAGGTTTCAACTTTATGCTTAACTCCATATTTTCTCAACAAAGATGCAAACAAGGGGTTACAAAAATGATTTCCCCCATCATTAATGATTGCACGTGGAGTGCCAAACCTTGTGAAAATGTATCACTTCAGGAATCGCACAACACTTCTCCCTTCATTGTTAGGTAAAGCAACAGCCTCTACCCATTTGGAAACACAGTCAACAACCACAAAAATATACTTGTTCTCATATGAACTCAAAAAAGGTCCTATAAAGTCGATTCCCCAGACATCGAACAATTCTACCTCTAGAATAGGATTGAGCGGTAATTCATGTCTTCTCAACACTCCTTCTTGCTTTTGGCATTGTACATATTTTTTAACTAGAGAGTGCGCATATTTGTATAATGTCAGCCAATAATACCCACTTTAAAGCACTTTAGCAGTCGTTCGCACTCCGCTATGATGCCCACCAATCGGTGATGCGTGGCAAGCATCAACAATTGCATTCACTTCTACTTTCAGCACACACCTTCTAATTATGTGGTCCGCACACTCCCTAAATAGGTAAGGTTCATCTCAAAAATACTTCTTCACAATGAACAAGAACCTCTTCCGTTGGTAGAAATTCAATCCATCGGGAAGGATTCCACACACCACATAGTTTGCAAAAGCAGCATACCAAGGTGGAGTGCTATTCTACACAACTAGAAATGACTCATCGGAAAAAGCTTCTTCAATATCTTTCTCACCGGACACAACCACATTTGTTTCTAGCCTTGACAAGCGATCCGCCACTTGGTTCTCACAACCTTTTCGGTCTTTGACCTCAAAATCAAACTCTTGCAAAAAAAACACCCACTATATCAATCTTGGCTTTTTATCTTTCTTAGCCATCAAGTATCAGATTGCAGCATGGTCCGTGTGCACCATCACCTTCATTCCCAAAAAATACACTCTAAGCTTTTCAAAAGCATACACTACGGCCAACAATTCTTGCTCGGTGACGGTGTAATTCTTTTGAGCTACATTCAAAGTCTTACTTGCATAGTACACCGGATGAAACAAATTGCCCTTTATTTGACCAAGAATAGCTCCCAAAGCTACACCACTTGCGTCACACATTAGTTCAAATGGAATGCTCCAATCAGGGGTAACAATGATCGGAGTCGACACTAGCTTTTCTTTTAAGCACAAAACTGTTTTGAGGCAAGCTTCATCAAAATTGAAAACACATTCCTTTTCAAGTAGCTTCCAAAGAGGATAAGCTACCTTAACCGACTAGAAGCCTGCATGGACTAAAAACCCCGGTAGAAGCCTGCATGGACTAAAAAACTCCGGATACCTTTAACCGAAATGGGATGAGGTAGCTTGGAAATAACTTCAATTTTTGCTTGATCCACTTGGATGCCTTCACCTGAATTTTTGTGCCCCAAGACAATACCTTCTTTAACCATGAAATGATATTTTTTCCAATTGAGAACTAGGTTGGTTTTGACACATCGTTGCAATACTTTCCCAATGTGTTCAAGATATGCTTCAAATGTATCACTCACAATCGAGAATTCATCCATGAAGATCTCCATTGAGTCTTCAACCATATCGGCAAAAATAGAGAGCATACATCGTTGAAAAGTTACCGGTGCATTACACAATCCGAAAGACATTCTTTTAAAAGCAAACGTTCCATAGGGACATGTTAAGGTTGTCTTTTCTTGGTCTTCTGGTGTAATGGATATTTGATTATGACCGGAATAACCATCTAAGAAGCAATACCATCCACGCCCCACAAGTCTATCACGCATTTGATCCATAAAGGGTATCGAGAAATGATCCTTCTCGGTCCATGCGTTCAGTTTCCTATAATCCATGCGTACACACCAACCAGTGACTGGTCTCATCGACACAAGTTCACCTTTATCATTTAGGACCACAGTTATACCTCCTTTTTGGAACACATTGCATGGGGCTCACCCATTTGCTATCCGCAATAGGGTAGAGCACTCCCGCATCGAGCCACTTAATGATTTCTTTCTTCACCACTTTTTGCATTGGGGGATTTAACCTCCTTTGGATTTTATGGCTATAAATACTGGTAGGAATTCCCATAATATCGGCGATCGTCCATCCAATGGCCTTAATATACCTTTTCAACACATTCATAAGTGATTGCACCTGCCATTCAAGCAAATATACAACGATAATTACGGGCAAGGTGTTGTTTGCTCCCAAGAATACATACCAAAGGTGAGGTGGGAGCACCTTCAATTCAAGATTAGGTGGTTCTTCAATGGACGGTTTGGCGGGAGGACTGTCCTGATTTTTCAAATCAATATCAAGCTTCACATGGTTCTTGGAATAGGAACCCAAATCCGATAGAGCAGCCATGGCCTCATCATAATCTTGAACTTCTACACCATAATAATTCAAAAGGATGGCAGCTAAGGGCTCACCCACACAAGAAACTTCGCTCACAATAGCAACAGCTTCATAAACCACATTAATAACCGACACCACTTGGATATCACTCAGTTGTTTCATCGATTTACAAACATTGAAAGTAACTTCCTCATCATTTACCCGAAATTTTAGCTTACCACTTACCACTTTACACATCAACAAGAGCTCTTCCGGTAGCCAAGAATGGTCTACCTAGATTATAGGAACCTCGACATCAATCTCGCAATCAAGAATAAATAAGTCAGCCAAAAAAATAAACCTATCCAGCTTCACCAAAATATCATAAAGAATGTCCATCGGTCGCTTGATAGATTTGTCCTCCATGAGAAGACGCATCATTGTTGACTTAGGCTCACCTAGTCCGAGTTATTTGAAAATGGCATAGGGCATTAAATTGATACTTACCCCCAAATCACACAATGCTTTGGCAAATTGAAAAATTCCTATAGTGCATGGAATAATATAAGCCCCCGGATCATTTTTCTTGACAAGTACATTGCTTGTCATGATGGCACTACAACTATGAGATACTTCAATTGTTTTAAAATCCATACTCCTCTTTTTGGTAACCAACTCTTTCATAAATTTTGCATACCCCGACATCTCTAACTGTTCTTCCACCAAAGGGAGGTTGATAGATAGAGTTTTGAAAACAGAGAGAAATTTTTGAAACTTCGCATCTTCATCCCTCTTCTTCAACCTTTGAGGAAACGGTGGATTGATTTTAGGTAACTTCTTTGTAAGTGTCGAGGTAGGAGTAGCCCCTCAATTTGTCTTTTTACCATCACCGGAGATAAAATCTTTTGGTGCATCCTCAACCTCCTTGGGTACTTCGCTTCTCAATTCTTCGTTAAGCTCATTACCATCAATAACAACTTCTTTCCCTTTATTTGCACTTGTTTTAGCATCATTCATCCCATCACTACCCACAACCTTACCGCTCCGAGTTAAAATGGCAATGCATTAATTGTTGTCATTCTCCGGAATGACTAGAGCATCATTGGAAAAGCTTTCTTCGCGTCTTGGATTTAATTGGACTGAAATGTGACTCAGTTGAGTCTCAAGTTTCTTTATGTAGGCTGAGTGAGTGGTCACTTTTTTATATATAGACAAGAAATCCGCCTTCATTTCATTAAGCACGTTGTCCAATCCTTCCACGTTGTTTAGAATGCAGGTGAGCATGTCCTCGTTCCAAAATTCCTTTGGTTTAGAGTAGTCATAAGGGTGTTTATCATGATCATGATCATCGTCTCTATCTCTCCAATATGTACCCCAATTACCCTAATATTTTAAACCTTGATTCCCAACTGACCTTGGATAGCTCAAACGAGAACCCCCCACATGGCTCGACAAGAATTTCACCTCTTCATTGTGCCTGTATTAAAATCTTGCATCACCCGGGCTCACTCTAATATTGGTATCAACCGCATGCACAACTTTACGACCACTTCCCATGAAATATTTCGTTAATAAGTCCATTTCGTATATCATCTTGGCCATATTTTCATCTCACTCTTGGTTATTTTGCATTTGTTCTTTAGTAAACCCAAAATTTAGAGGTGACACCTGATCTTCCCTTGTATACCTTGTACGATTTATTTTGGTCATCTCATCAAGTAATATTGACACTACCTCAAATGGTTGTCTCATGATTCCACCCCGAATGAGCTGGTGAACAACACCTTTGTTTACCGTGTCAAGACTCTAATAAAATATTGCAATAACACATTATCCAGATCGCGTGAGTCGGACATTTGAGAAAAAACTTTTGGAACATCAACCATGTTTCATGGATGGTCTCACCATCAATCCGTTTGAAATCTAAATGTTGTCTCTCAACTTGACCATCTTCGAGAGAGGGAAAACCTTTCATAAAACACTTTTGTGAGCTCCTCCCAAGAAGTGATCGATTCCCTTGGTAATTCAGTCAACCACTTCGTTGCCTCCCCCATTAGAGAGAAGGGAAACAAACAGAGTCAGACTGACTCTTGGGTGTGTTCTTGAAGAAAAATGGTCCACACACATCCACAAAGTATTGGATGTGGTCATGAGGGTCCTAGTGAGCAAGTCCCCCAAAGAGACCTTTCATTTGCAACAGCTGCAACATAGTATTGATCACATGAACCACCACATTTCCCATAGTTAGGGGTACATCCAAGGTGATCCTCATTGACATCATGCAAATTTCTGATGTCATCGTTTTTCCCAAGTTGACTTGCATTGCTCTCATTCACACTCATTTCTTCACCTGTTTAGGAGCAATCAAAAAGAGCAAAAATAAGATAATTCAACTACAAGAAAATTAGTTTGCGGATACACTTCAATAATAGAATTCTAAACACCACTCCCTGGCAGCGGTGCCATTTTTGATAACGCTCAACTACACTTCATCCAATTCAAAGTGTAGGCGGTCGCTAAAAAGTATAAACCCAACTAAGAGTTGGGGTCGATCCCACAGGGAGTGATATGGTAGAGAATTCAATTAAGAAGTAAAAAATTTGTCCTAATCATTTGTAAAAGTAAGGTTTCGTAACATGAAAACAAATCACAAAGTTTCAACGATTAATATCAAATGGGGGGAACTTAGTAGCAAATTTATGACAGATAACACTTAATACTAGTAGTAAACAATTAGAGATTGAACCTTAGGAATGTGATCAGTCGAATGCTAATTTCGCGTAATGGGTAGTTACTAGTTGCTTAAAATTGTTGAATATTAATGGGTAGGCTAGGTTTTGAATACAATAGTCATCTTTCAATCAACTATTGCATTTCAAGCGAGTTCTCTCGAACCTCGACAAGCTTAAAACTACCAAACAACCTAATTCCTTAATTAACTCACTCTTTCAAGTTGGGTTTGTAAAGACGCAATCAAACCCACTTACTCAAGCTAGATTTGAAAGACTTAATCAATACAACCATCAATCAATCATTCTACTCTATTACCTCTTTCTCAAGCAAGCATAGAGAGCTAAGCTAGAATTGAATTTGCAACTTCAATTAATCAATTAAAATATGAACAAATAATTGAACCCACTTCAAAGCAACATTAAAATTAGCAATTAATGACACCCATTAGCTAATTAACGCCTTCGACTACATGATCACACCCCTAAGGTAAGGGGTTTTAACTAAGCATAGTGAAAAGCAAGAAATCATTACCAACAAAGTTTTCCATTTGATTTGCTAACGATCTGCGATCCCCAAATGTGAAATCAAAGCTAAAATCTTACAATCTCCAAATCTAAATCCCAAACTCTACTAAGAATGCTTACAAAATGTCTCAAATGTAAAAGCTCTCAAAGATTAAAAAATACACTGTGGGAACTCTTTTCTTCTTTTCAAAATTGTATTTATATGTTCCCAAAAATTCAGTAGGGAGTCAACTCGGTAAATTAAGTCGGGATCGCCGACCCATTGAGAAATCTGTCGAGTTCCTCTTCTCCTTACCTTTCGGCTTGGTTCCTCCATCAAATTGTTCTGAAAAGTTCGGTGAGCCTGATCATTGTCGCCGATCCATTCGACGCTGCATTGAATCACCAAGTTGGTTTGGTCCATGGGCTACTTTGCTGGAACTTTAGGCGAGCTGGAAGCCCACTCGGTGAGTCGCCGAGTGGCTTTTGTGAGCTTCTGCTTCTCTTTTCTTCAATTTTCACACTTTTTCGCTCCTTTTTGCATCATAATGTCCTTGCCTCACTCTTAAGCCTTCTTTGCAGCATATCAACATCTTAACATCAGTTATGAGCATAAAATAGGCATTGAAGACACTAAATCATTGAATAATAAGCCCTAAATGAGTCAAAATTCCCGACTCATACGTAGGTTGTGTTACTGGGGCCAAAAATTGGCCAACTTCCTATGAAACCATTTTAGGGACCGTCTAGCTTTCTAGGGCCTGTAGACCCTATCCGTAGACCTCAATTTTAACCCAAAAATTTACTATGTCTGAATCACCCATTTTGAACCCATCTACGACTCGTCGAATTTCCTACGACTCATCATGTTCATTCATAGGTCAAACTTCAGAAACTTGAAATTCCAGAAAACTCAACCCAGTTCGACGGTTCCTTTCCTACGGCCCGTAGGACTTCCTACAGATCGTAGGTCTTTCTCGTAGACCACTGGATCAATGCAAAAACTACACTTTTCCATTTCTTTTTCAACTTCCATTTTCTGAGGTGTTATCATTTATTTTTTTAATAGTGTGTTGAGATCATTCTCATAGACATGTGGAGATCGTACGTGTGAGTATATAGACCTCACGAGTCCCCCATGGGTCATGAACTCTCAATGTATTTTTGAGAAGTATCATGTATATACAATTTTGAGAGAGTACTTGTGTCATGACCCAAAGTACACCCTAGATGTGACATGACGTATACGACCTCGAGAGGCCCCACACAAACCACTTGACATAGATACAACACAACATATTAGACAAAAGTAGAAAAATCTAATTTCATAAGAAAGTTTGATATAAAAGCAGAAATGACATCATAGTCTTGACAAGCCATTCTAGTACATCAAAAGAAGTGGTCGGGACGTAACCCATACACCACGTACAATGTCCAAAAACTAAATCATAAGAAAATAAAGTAAAGGCGGCATGTTCCTCGAAACATGAGGACTCACCAACTCTTCAAACTTTGAATGATCACGCAACTAGCCATGGCCGGGAGGAGAGGAAGAATCACACCCTATATTACTAGACAATGTAGGCACAAGTATGCATTAGTACATGGTATATACTAACTATGAGAGTTATGCATACAAACATGAAATATGATCATAAGAGGACATAAATGGAAAACTTGATATGCATGTCGAAGCTAAATCATAGTAAAACTATTAAAGAAGAATCATAAGTCATGAACATGGTAAATGCATCTATAAATCATGGTTTAAAGATTCATAAAACCTTTAGGAACAACTTTGTTCATTTTTGTTGGATATTTACTATTAACCGACATAGACCACATGAACTATAATGTGGAATCCGATATCTTGCTGCCACACTGAAAAAGAGATGTCCTTACTTGCCAAGGCAAGGACCTTAAACTTCTAGCTTAGGTGGATCCACTAGTTATGTCTTTCTAAGCCAAACCTACGGGGGCACGCAATTAGGGACAAAGAGATTGCTACTAGAGACCCGACCTCTACTATTGGGAGAGCCTCCATCTAAATATTCTCTTGGTGCTAAATAAAATCCCACTGGAAATAGTCATAAACATAAGCATATTATCAGATATGGAAAAATAAAATTATGTTACTAATCCAATCTAAAAACATCATAGAGTAGCTCATTAAATCATGAATAAAGCATGTGTAAGAAAACCTTTCACAAAATCATGATCCCTTAGTATATGAGAAAATCCTTTCACAATTTCATTGATGCCCATCATAAAGCAACCCAGATCATAAAATATTCCTTTTAATAAATCATGCATAACTTTCATGAAAATATTATTCATAGCTTCTTCATAAATTCATGTCTTTAAGAGTTCATAATAAAAAATCATGGATAATGCATGGGTTCACATGAAATCAATTGGGAAACAAGAAATTGAGTCAAACACAATCATAATAAGATTAAAATCGAACACTTGAATCAACACAATTAGAACACATGAAGAATTGAATGAAAACCTAGTCAGTTTGATGAAATTGAACTTGGAGAATTGATAAATATTTAGGGCTCAATGGGTGAATAAAACTCATTAATGAAACCCTACATACCTTGAGGAGAAAAACACAAAAGCAATGAAAGGAATTAGAGATTTGAAGTTTGTAACCCAAGTCTTCTTCTTGAACTTGAGAGAGAATTGGGGAAGATAAATATATATGAGATTAGGGGATTTGAGTGAATGAGACAATCTTGGATAGATTTAGGAATAGAAGGGTAGTTATAGGTGTAGCGGCCCTCTAGGTAGGATGCTACTTCTTAAAAAGAAAGCTAATATAATACATAGGACATTTAAAAGACATTAATGTAGGACATATTAATTATAGTCTAACAGAGGAATTAGGCCCACAAATATAGTTAAGGATGTGAAAACTTGTAATTTAGAAATATATTTAATATAAAATTTAAACACGACAAAAGTTTCAATTTTCGGCGGAGGAACCTTCTAAATAATTTAAGTAAATACCTTAAGAGATTTCCATGTATATATCATCCTTACTCCTACAACTAACATTACAAATTTTTACAAGCTTCCAAGTACCAAAATTAATTGTTTCATGCTTCATACAAACATTCAAAACGACTAGTAAATTTAGTATATTACAAGACTAGGGTTTACACACCCCAAAATAGTAAAACATGACGCCAAACTTATATTACAACCCATGGTGTCATGATCAAACAAGCCTTCAAAATTACATATAAATTTATAACTCATGGATCACATACAAGTTCCAAGACTTCTACAAAATATAGATGCCTATATACAAATGTGATATTCTTTAAAGCTCTCAAAAACTCCATCTCCAATGGCCAACTTCAAGTATCTCCTCTAACATTCCCTATGATAGAAACAACTAACGCTAAGCATAAAACTTAGTGGTGTAATAACTATAGGTGTGGAGCCGCTAGATTCACTAAGTTACCTTTCTAAAGTCGTGGGCAGCACAATTGAAACATAATAAATAAATAAAGTAAATAATATATCAAGAATATCAAGTTCGATATTTAAATATCTAATTGTCAAGAACGCTCATAGAACCATTTCACAAGAGATAAAATAACAAGGATCGCCCAATATATACATCATGTCGTCACACCAAGAATAATCAATTATCAAGAAGGGTCGTAGCCCTGAATCAAGAAGGGTCAAATCCCAATAATCAAGAGAACAAAGAACCATATTAAAAATGACTTTCTGGTTCGTACTTAAAATGGACAACTTTCATACTTAAGACGAACCAAAAATCTAGAGTCTAGATGGAAAAAGTTCTGAATCAAGAGGCATGACAATAGTGACAAGGTCACCGCCACAAAAAGGACAATGTCCCAACAAGAATTCCAAGTGATCAAGCGATCCGTACAAGTGGGCGAGTCACACAAGTGTCTTAAGAATCTCCAAGTACACCAGTATGACAATGCAAAGACACAAGGAGTAACCAAGGTACCAAGATAACCTAATAGGATTAGACCCTTAAAATCTTACTAAAAACGAATTAAATCTGATTTGTTATGGAAAAGACCAAAGTACCCCTTACTATTTTCGGGTAACTTTCCTTAACTGGACAGCCTGACTTCAAAAGGGCATAACTCACTCATCCGACCTCGAAACTTAGAAACCTCGGTGGAGTTGGGAAGATAATTCGAATTAGTACTAAATGAAGAAGATTATCAAAGTATAGACCTATACGATTTAGATATATACCAAGATCAATGACTAACTACGAATACCTAAAATACTGGTCAGACACGGTAAAATCTATAGACCTATTACAAAAAATCATTCAAACCAACATAGATGAATATATTAAAACTCAGGATATAGAGTATCTAGAATACATTATAAGTAATGTTGAAGAAATAAAAAGACTTAGGTCATTAAAAGAAGAATACTAAATAGTGTCTGTAAGTCCCACTTTACTCACTACCACGCAAGTGGAAAAACTGTTGGGACGCGTCAAAAGTCGTAAAGTTAATAGTATTAGACAGATGTAAAGTAGAAATAGTAGATAGACAGGTGTAAATATTTGTATAGTCTACGCATTTTTATCTTTAGCTATAAATAGAGAAGCCATTTGGCTATCGAAGGCAAGTCTTTCCACGGAGAGCAAAAGCCTGTTGAAAAATATTGTAACTACAATTCAAAATTGGTATCAGAGCTATGGAAAAATCTGGAGAACTACAAAATGAGGTATGTTTATTTAGAAACATGTGTAACTAATTTCTTATATTCCTAATAATCTCTTGAATATCATATTATTCATTATCTTATAGTACTTTTATAAAGAATAATTTGATTAAGTTTGCCATGAGACGTATGTTGAGAGTAGTTTAAGCCCAGACTATGCCATCCTAAAAGGCGAAACCATTAAGGCATGAGGCCATGAGAGGGGAGTAGCTACGAGGCGCTGTTAGGGTAAAATGATCAAAGCAATATGATCATGGTAGTGATAAAAAGAATTGTTCTTAATAACTTATTATAAAATAATGAACAATATGATAGACATAGAGGTTAGAAGGAATATGATTAGTAAACACAGTTAATAAATTATGGCTCATACTTACCTACTAGATGATAATTACGAATATAAGATAGCAATATTGTACATACTGAAAGAACTTAATGAAGATATCAGAAATATAATTTATAACAAACTACTAACCTTTGAAATATTAGAACTAATGACACAGGGATGGACATAATTAGTTCTAAATGAAGAAGATTATCAAAGTATAGACCTATACGATTTAGATATATACCAAGATCAATGACTAACTACGAATACCTAAAATACTGGTTAGACACGGTAAAATCTATAAACCTATTACAAAAAATCATTCAAACCAACATAGATGAATATATTAAAACTCAGGATATAGAGTATCTAGAATACATTATAAGTAATGTTGAAGAAATAAAAAGACTTAGGTCATTAAAAGAAGAATACTACCTAAAAGCATTTAGTACAATATAAAATGATTAATCAAGAATACTTAGAAAAATGGATAGAAGTAAAAGTACAAATAGATACACTACAGAGCCTAATAAAAATGGGCTTAGATCTATACTTAAGGACCCAAGATATCAAGCACTTAAGAACAGTCAAGATCGACATAGACAAAGTAATTAGCAAAACCCCACTAGAACAAGAACTATATCATAAAGCATTCAGTCAAATATAACTACTAACATAATAAACCCAGAAATTAAAGCTAATCGAAGCTATATTCGAAACAAGAAAAGACAAAATATCAAAATTGGAATACAGATATATAAGCCAACTTAAAATTAAGCATAAAATATGAATAAAGAAGAATTTGCGATAGATGAAAAAACATACGAAAACCAAGAAGGATTAAAAATAAAAATCATATTTACAAACCTAGGCAGAAGATATAAGAAAATAGGAGATGCTCTATACTTAATGCTAGAAAAAGAAACCGTAAAACTAGAAGATAGCTTAACTGCTATGACGAGAATAATGAAAGAAAATGAAGAAATAGACAGAAAAAAGGAAATAGAAAAAATAAAACAACAAGCAAGAAAGGAAGTACATGAAGTGGAAGAATGTAAAAATACTAGAATAATGGAATTAGAAAAAGAATTAGCAATGTTAAAAGAATTATATGAGAATAAACAGAAAGAAAGAGAAAAACAAAAGGAAATGGACCAAGAAAAGAAATTAAAAATTGAAATAGAAAAATTTAAAGAGAAATTACAAGACACTCCAGAACTAGAAATCGAAGAGATAAACGAAAATAGTGAAACTGAAGATTCAGAAACAAGTGAAAAGTACACAGAACTTATAGCTGAAACTAATACAGAAATAAATCCCGAAATATACGTCGGAGACATAAAAACAGATGAAAAACCAAGCACGTCAGGAATAAGAAATACAAAACAATCAGAACCAACATATTATAATTATAACTATGGACCATATGATAGAAATAAGACATTATGGAACAAAAGATTAAATAGGAAATGGACACCGAAAACAATAAATGAACAAT
>JAJONR010001195.1:0-130774 GCA_029582245.1 Solanum etuberosum | reverse complement strand
AAACCCAACAAGTCTGAATATATCAAATATATGAAGAGTATAGTGATGATTGAAACAATGCTTAACAACTCAAGCTCAATCTACTCTATGTTTGAAAGCTTGAGTGATTATTTAGTATCACTAAACTCGTAGTACATTATATATATATTCAGATCATTTTGGGTATTCCCCACTTTCAGTTAATTATTGTTTTAAGCTTCCGAATAGTATATCTTTATTCAGTTATTCTTAGTATGCTTGATATGCTAGCTTCAGGGTTAGCTTGGGGTCACTCGTGATCCTAGGTCCCGTGATTACGTCAAGGGGGTAGCCTCGAGGCGTGACACTTAGTGTCACAAGTGACCCCAAGCAAACCCATAGCCTGCCATATCTATACAAGTTCAATTAAATAAAGCACCGTGCGGAAGCAAAAACCAGTTAATGTCTTAAATAGGGAAAAACCCAACAAGTCTGAATATATCAAATATATGAAGAGTATAGTGATGATTGAAACAATGCTTAACAACTCAAGCTCAATCTACTCTATGTTTGAAAGTCTCTAACTGACCTGAGTTGCTGGGACATGACCCCAGCTAACTCTAACAAGACTGAAACTGAAATGTAAAGACTGGAAAGTAAAGCAAGTCTATTGTCTTCGAACTATGATGACTCACCACTGAAGCTGCTGAGTACGGACCGAAAATCGAGCTAAATACAATCTGAATGTTGAGTGCCTAAACCTACATCATACAACAATGTAGCGCAAAAGTTTGCGTCAGTACTTTGAATGTACTGGGCATGCAGGATATATGTTAAGCTGATCAATATAACAACTAAACATGGATATAGATATACTGAAGCATAACTGAAAACTAAGTTGGATACAATTACAAAGTACTAATCATGAAGATAACATGCTTAACTAAATACTGACATAAATATTGAATACATGGTCCATGCAACATGAATCTGACTGTGGGAGATACAATTAACCGACATAAATCATGTGAGCTAAACGTGGAGTCTGATATATACGCCCCATCGAGAGGACCCACTATCCGTTGTCGGGGTATAAAAGCATGATTGTGGCATGATCACTAAAACTGATGCCCAACAAAGGGGACTTATGAACCTACGGGGGCACGTAGTTCTGGAACTTGAGGGTACGCTGAACCCTAGTACAACTCAGTGCTAAGTCTACTCCGAACTGAATGTAAAGCTAAAATGCAACTGAAATACTGAGTAGCTCAAAATACTGATAATTATATTAGAATGCAACATACATGTACTGAAAGACATGACATTAGAATTATGAAGCATGATGGTTTGACTGATCTACCTAGCAAGTATAATTCATGAAATACTGATAATTAGCATAAGCTAGGGTTTCTGAGTTCTATACATGGAACTATACTAATTCTCTAAGAAACATGTGATCAATAACATAGAAACTATAACAGCTAAATTTCAATGGATCCCTAAGATTTAGGAACCCTAGGTCTGAACAATTTATGGAGAAACTGAAGAATCGACTGAATTCTAGGGACCTAAGGGATGAAAGGAACCCACTAGTGAAATCCCACATGCCTGGTGAAGAAAACTACGGAGAAATCCTTTGGATTATGGATCTGAGCTTGAAGAAGACAAGCTACTTGTTCTTGGGAGACACTTTTGCCTCTCTCTTCTTTTCTTGCTAAATTAGATGATATTCGGAGAATGAGGGTTTTAGGTAGTTTCTGACTATTTTACTAGGCTTAGAAGAAGTAAAATGACGTAGTTTAAGTACCAAACGATGTAGTTTAAGTACCAAACACATAGGGGAAAAGGCCAATACGACCCTGACTTAAAAATTGATGAAGTGACTTTAAGAGGGGCTTCACAGGCCGTTTAAAGCATCACAGCCCGTCTAGTGGGTCGTGATCTTTGCCTTGCCCAAAAAGGCTTCACTAAATCGAGCATAACTTCTTACTCCAGGCTCAGAATTAAGCAACCTTGGTGGCTCTGGAAAGATGACTCAGAGATCTTTAATTTGATAGGTCATGGGCCACCTAATTGATTTTGTCTTGAGAGATATGATCATTAGAAGTTGACCCAAAACCCAAAACTAGCTAAGTCCCTTTCACGGACGACTTCACGGTCCATGTGAAACTTCACGGACCGTCTAGGAGTTTGTGGTCCTTCACAGCAGCTTGGGGGTATTATACCCATTTTCACGGACAGCCTAACCGTCCGAGTGAAGCTTGATGGACCGTCTAGGCATCCGTGGTCCCTCACCTTGGCTGGGTGCAACTCCACGAGCAGGGTGATGGGTCGTGGTCCTCCTCATGGCCCGTGGACCCTTCCGTGATTTTGCCCTTCTCTCTTTTTCATTCCTATATCAAATGTTTGAGGTGCTACAGGTGAAACTTTCAAGTAGACCCAATCATCTATATCAAACTCAATATCTCTCCTTCTAATATCGGCATAGGACTTTTGTTGACTTTGAGGTGTTTTCAACCTTTCTCTAATAAGCCAAATTTTCTCCATAGCCTCATGTACCAACTCAGGACCTATCAAAGTAATCTCACCAACTTCAAACCACCCTATAGGAAATCTACACCTCTTACCATAAAGAGCCTCAAATGGAGCCATACCAACGCTTGAATAATAGCTACTATTATAAGCAAACATAATCAAAGGCAAATGTTCATCCCAATTACCTTTGAAGTCAATCACCCAAGTTCTCAACATATCTTCCAAAGTTTAGATAATATTCTTTGCTTGCCCATCGGTTTGACGATGAAAAACCGTACTAAGCTTAACACAAGTACCAACCCCATTTTGGAAAGACTTCCAAAATTGAGAAGTAAATTGGGTACCAAGATCAGAGATAATGGATAGGGGCACTCCATATAACCTAACAATTTCCCTTAGATACTGTCACGCCCCGAGCCTACTCCCCGAGTGAGACTGGCACTCGAGAACCATTGTTGGCCCCAAGCGAACCCTTGGCATGGCTTACTACTCAACGGAAGACTTACTCATGATAAGATACTTTAAAAGTAAACTGAACTGCTCAATAGATAACTTAGAATGTATTAAATAACATTCAACTTAGCCAAAGTGGCAACTCAAGATTCAACATAATCCAATAACAAGGTAGTGACAAATGAACTAACTAACTATCTATCTATGAAGCCTCTAAAACAGGGAGGGATGTCGGGACAAGACCCCCGATCATCCTAACAACTGAAAACTACTAAAGAAATGTAAATAGGGATCCTCCGGAGAGCAAGGAGGCTCATCACAAGACTCTGAATGCTTAGTTGGATCAATAAAGCGCTGAATGTTGATCCTGGTTACCTGTATCTGCATCATAACAACGATGCAGGAAAAGTGGCATCAGTACATTGAATGTACGAGCATGCGAGGGGAATACTAAAACAAGACATAAGCTTGAAAGGAACTGAAAGAACATACTTGGGCTCAACTCAACTCAACTTAACTCATTTCAATACAAAGCAATAATATGAATGCAGTATAGAGAAAAACTTTTAAAACATGGATAACAACTCGGTGTATTTAGAAATACAATAGTAACTCTGTATGTATGCAAAGATACAATATAAACTCTGGAATGTATATAAAAATACAATTTACTTCTGTGTATATAAGAATAGAAAATATTGTTGTGGGAGTTTCTCTAACCGACAACCATCACTTAAGAGCTATTGTGATGATACAACATTTTGCCTCATGCTGCCAGGGCCGTCCTATACCTTGCCGAGAGTATAGAACTTGACTACTAAGTGGATCCACTAGTCTATGATAAAAAGCACTAAGGAATCATCTACAAAGTATGACCCTTTTTCTACCCATGATGGCTACATGGTTTATGGGGGCTGGGAGTTGTCTGAACTCTCCCCCATATCGGTGCTCAATACTACTCCCAAAATATAATACCAGCTCTTATGTTTAAAAATATAACTTCTTTCTGTGGTTTGAGATAATAGCTCAAAACTTAGCTCAAAGGCTCTTTTGGAAATCAAAGTCTCCTTTCTTGCTTAAATGTGAAAACATTTACTCTTTGGGAATACATAGTCCCGATATACTCTTTTTGAAGAAATGAACTTTAATCTTTACTCTTTACTCTTTACTCAACTGAAAACTCAAGTCTTAAAACAAAGTTAAAATGTTTGTTAAAGACTTTTGGAAACTCTATGAACTTCTCTTGACATGACTCTTAACTTTCCTTGAATTGAATTATGGATTCAAGGCTCATGATCTCATGTTATGGATAGTTTCATGTTGTTTAGACGTACCTTAGAGTGTAGAAATCAACTAGAAAACAGAGGTACGTTGCAAGGGAACTTGTACGGAAAGAAGTGGGAAAGGGTAGAGAACCTGGCGTCCCTAGCGCTTTGAGTGGCGTAGGGCGCCAGAGCTTAAACTTCAGAACTAGGGATGGGGCGCACTGGCTGGCGCGGCGCCCCAGAGCCCAAACTACAGAACACAAAGTGGGGCGCTTTGGCTAGCGCAGCACTCCACCCCTTTACCCAGAATTTCCTCGATTTTTCTCGCTCGTTTTTCAACTCTAAACCCTCAAGATTCAATTGGTTCTTTCCCCAAACACTTAGGTTCGACTACATAACAAAAATATGCAAAAATCTACTCAAAACAACATCTAATTTCATGAATTTAAATCAAGAACTTCTCAATAACTTCAACAATGAAGAACCCAATAGAAACTTAAAACAAATCCATTAAGAACTCAATTTCTATACTTTCAAGAACCAAATATCGCTGAATAAAACCATGATTGGCACGTGGGTGAACTAACCCAATGCTATGTGATCTCACATACCTCGTAGGGATCACCCCTTGACGAAATCCATAAGCCCAGCTTCAAAAACTTGACGGTTCCTTGCCTCTTCTCCTCTTTTCTCCTCTTCTTTTCTCTCCTCTCAAAACCCTAACTCTTTTTGATGAAGCGTAAACTGAACCAAATCAGTTTAGACCCCAACTTAATTACCAAAAACGAAATTAAATAATAGGGTAGTGAAAAGACCTAAGTACCCTTCTTAAATCTGGTTTTGACTTTCCTTATCTAGACAGCCCAACTTCAAATGGGCATATCTCCCTTATACGAACTCGAAAATGGCCAACTCAGTGGCGTTGGAAAGATAATTCAAAGATATTTCCTACGGTATCTTGTAGCACACCTAACTCATCCTGATCTAGGAGTTATGGTCGTTTAAAGTTGACCCAAAACTCAAACTTAGCTTAACTTTGTCAAACTGTCCAAATTTTATTATTTCCAAAAACGGTTTCTTTCTAATTCTTGTTCTTTCAAATAACGGGGTGTTACAATATCTCCCCCTTCGAAACATTCGTCCTCGAATGAGATTACTCTTAGTAGGCTAAGGGTGTAACATCTAACATCTAGCTCAAACACCCAACAAGCAAAATGTAAATACAACATGCCAGCTTAAAATAAATGCCAAGAAAAGGATTAGTACCTTAATTTAGAACTTCTCCGGATTCGAAGAGATGTGGGTATCTCTTCTTCATATCTTATTCAGCTTCCCAATTAGCTTCCTCAACAAACTGATTTCTCCATAAAACTTTGACTGATGCTACTTCCTTCGTCCTCAACTTGCAAACTTGGCAGTCTAGAATCTGAACAGGAATCTCCTCATAAGTTAAGCTATCCTTGATACCAATATCTTCAGTAGGTATGATAAGTGAAGGATCGCCCATGCACTTCTTCAACATAGAAATATGTAATACCGAATGAATCGCTGCTAACTCTTGTGGTAGCTCTAACTCATAAGCTACATTGCCAATCCTCTTGGATATTCTATAAGGACCAATATACCGGGGACTAAGTTTCCCCTTCTTGCCAAATCTTATAACACCCTTCATGGGTGAAACTTTCAAGTAAATCCAATTATCTACTTCAAACTCTAAGTCTCTTCTCCGAACATCTGTATAGGATTTCTGACGACTCTACGCTGTTTTCAACCTCTCTTGAATAATTTTAACTTTCTCCATAGCTTGATGAACTAAGTCTAGTCCTATCAACCCAGCTTCACCAACTTCAAACCATCCAATAAGAGATTTGCATCTTCTCCCATAAAGAGCTTCATAAGGAGCCATGTGGATGCTAGAGTGGTAACTATTATTGTAAGCAAACTCAATGAAAGGAAGGTGATCATCCCAATTACATTTGAAATCGATCACACAAGCCCTCAACATATCTTCTAAAGTCTGAATAGTGCGCTCTGCTTGACCATCTGTCTGAGGATGAAAAGTCATACTCAAGTTCACCTTTGAACCCAAGCCTTTCTGGAATGAGTTCTAAAACTGTGCAATAAATTGTGCACCTCTATCTGAAATAATCGACATCGGAACCCCATGAAGTCTGACTACCTCTTGATTATAAAACTTAGCATAATCTTCTACTGAATTGGTAGTCTTTACCGGCAAAAACTGGGTTGATTGAGTCATTCTATCAACAATCAGCCAAATAGAATCATGTTGCATGCGAGACCTTGGTAAACCTGTGATGAAATCCATATTGATCGTCTCCCACTTCCATTCCGTAAGTTCTATATTCTGAGCCATACCACCGGGCCTTTGGTGCTCTACTTTAACTTTTTGACGATTCGGGCATTTGGCAACAAACTCTGCAATGCCCTTCTTCATACTACTCCACCAATAAACTTCTCTCAAGTCACGATACATCTTTGTGGAACTCGAATGAATAGAATATCTAGAGCTATGAGCTTCCTCCATGATCCTCTCTTGGATTTCATCCACCCTTGGTACACATAATCAACCTTGATACCTCAATACACCATCTCCCCCTTGTTCAAAAGCCATTACTTTTTGCTTATGAACATTTGCCTTCAATTCAAGCAAAATAGGATCTTGGTCTTGCTTCTCTTTCAGTTCTAACACTAATGATGATTCAGCCCCATTCATCACCACTACTCCTCCTTATGTGGAATCCATTAATCGAACTCCTAATCGTGCAAGTCTGTGCACATCTTTCGCTAACTCTCTCCTTTCTTCCACAACATGGGTGGTACTACCCATAGACAATCTACTCAAAGCATCCGCAACAACATTAGCCTTGCCTGGGTGATAAAGAATACTCATGTAATAATCCTTGAGTAATTCTAACCATATTCGCTGTCTGAGATTAAGCTCTTTCTGACTAAACACATACTGAAGACTTTTAATATCAGTGAACACGTCTACATGAACACCATAAAGATAATGACGCCATATTTTCAAAGCAAATTCTACGGCAGCCAACTTTAAGTCATGGGTTGGGTAGTTCTTCTCGTGAACCTTAAGTTGTCTGGAGGCATAAGCTATAACTTTGTCATTTTGCATTAACACACAACCCAAACCAACTCTAGACGCATCACAATATACAACAAAGCCTTGCGTACCCTTTGGTAAGGTCAATACTGGGGCAGTAGTCAACCTCTTTTTCAATTCCTGAAAGCTTTTCTCACAAGCTTCAGACCGTTGAAACTTCACTGTTTTCTGAGTCAACTTAGTCAAAGGAGATGAAATAGATGAAAATCCCTTGATGAACTTTCTATTATATACAGCCAACCCCAAGAAACTCCTAATATCAGTTGGAGATATGGGTCTAGGCCAATTCTGCACTGCTTTTATTTTTGAGTATCAACTCTAATTCCATCATCAGAAACAATGTGGCCTAGGAAAGCCACAGAATCAAGACAAAACTCACACTTAGAGAACTTAACATACAACTCTCTATCCTTTAGAGTTTGGAGAACTACTCTGAGATTACTAGCATTATCTTCCTCATTCCTCGAATAGATTAGTATGTCATCAATGAACGCGATAATAAACATATCTAAATAAGGCTTGAATACTCTATTAATAAGGTCCATGAAAGTTGCAGGTGCATTAGTTAAACCGAAAGACATGACCAGAAACTCATAATGACCATAACAGGTCCTGAATGCTGTCTTTGGAATATCACATTCCCTTACTTTCAACTGATGGTAGCCTGATCTGAGGTCTATCTTAGAAAAACAAGTGTCCCCCTGAAGCTGATCGAAAAGATCATCAATTCTTGGAAAAGGATAATTATTCTTGATAGTAACCTTATTCAACTGACGGTAATCTATACACATTCTAAGAGAACCATCTTTCTTTCTCACAAATAAGACAGGAGTGCCCCAAGGTGAGACACTTGGTCGAATAAAACCTTTCTCTAGGAGATCTTTCAACTGCTCCTTTAACTCTTTCAACTCTGCTGGTGCCATTCTATATGGCGGAATAGATATAGGACGAGTATCTGGAAGAATATCTATATCGAATTCTATCTCTCTCTTAGGAGGAACTCTAGGAAGATCATCTGGGAACAGTTCTAGAAACTCTTTTACTACTGGAACTGACTAGATAGGAGGTATCTCAACACTAGAGTCATTAACTCAGACTTACTAACAGACACACCCCTTGGAAAATAACTTTCTTGCCTTAAAGTATGAAATAAAACGACCCTTAGGCACTGTTGACCTACTCTTCCACTATATAACTGGTTCACTGGGAAACTGGAACTTGACTACTCGAGTTATACAATCTATTGATGCATAACAGGCATGAAGCTAGTCCATACCTAGAATTACATCAAAATCTACCATATCTAACTCAACTAAGTCAGCCATGGTACTCTTGTGATTGACGGAAATTGTACAATCACGATAGACTCTCTGGTAGAATAGACTCACCAATAAGTGTAGAAACACTGAAAGGCTCAATAAGTTGCTCAGGAAGAACATCAAAATTCATCGCAACATAAAGAGTTACAAAGGATAAACTTGCTCCTGGATCTAGCAAAGCATAAACATCAAAGTTAAAGACTTGGATCATACCAGTGACAACATCTAGCGAATCATCTTGCTCTTAGCGACTAGTAATAGCATAAAGATGATTTCCTCCTCTGCCTGCCCCTGAAGTAGCTCCTCTAGATGCAGCTCTGTCTGGCAGAGAAACTGAAGAAGACTGGGCCCTATTGCCCCCATTACCATTACCCTGCCTGTTCTTTGGACACTCTCTCATAAAATAACCATTCTGGCTACACTTGAAACAACCAGTGGAGCCATCACAACACATCCCTGAGTAGCACATGCAGGAGGCTTACTACACCCTTGTGCCATACTACCTTGAGAATAGCCAGTTTTAGCTCTGAAATTCTGACTATTGTACTCATTTTTGTTCTTTGGTGCTAGTGCACTAGCAGATGATGGAGCAGGTCCCTTTTGTTTCTGTTGGAATGATGACCGATTGGCATTACTCTTCTGCTGCTCGGATTCATTCCCTGATGTCTTAGCCCTCTTATTCTTAAACTCTTCTCTATCCCTCAGCTTGTCCTCCTCAACTGTTTGCACAAGGATCATTAGCCTTGCTATGTCCATATCCCCTATCAGCATAGCTACCTTTCCTTCCTTGCTTTACAGGTGAGACAACCCAGCAACGAATAAACTCATCCTGCTCCTCATGTCAGCAACCATCTCTGGAGCATATCGGGAAAGTTATGTGAACTTCAGGCTGTACTCATGAATGCTCAAAGAATCCTGCTTAAGAGTGAGGAACTCTCGCACCTTTACTTCTCTCAGTTCACGGCAGAAGAAACACCCCAAGAAGACCTCCTCAAAACAAGCCCAACACACAGGTGGTGCACCCTCAGCTCAGTTCTTCTTCAATTGATCACACCAGATCCAAGCGACACCCTTCATCTGGTATGCAGCTAGTTCCACCCTCTCAGCATCAGCAACATGCATGATCTCAAAAACCTTTTGAAGTTCTGCAATAAAGTTTTTTGGATCCTCAATAACACTTGAACCGGTGAAGCTTGGTGGATTCATCCTTAAGAACTCACGGATTCTGGAAGTATCAGCCACTTCCTGACGATTCTCTCTGTTGCCCAGCTTGATTGGTCGAAACTTGGCTCAACATCCAGATGGTCTCACGGAACTCAGCATTGGTGACCTCTCATTGGGTTGCACTTCTGGTGCATTAGGTACCCCTTGTTTCTATGGTTCAACATTTCTTCTAGCCGGACGACCTCTGACAGCTCTTCATGGAGGCATGATCTGAAAGACATGCACAAGCACGAGTTAAAAAGAAACTTTTATAGAGATACACTCTATCACACGAAATGAGTATGAAAGAAGTGAGATAGTTCCTAAGTGTCGTAGCCTCTTAATTATAGATATGGCGCGCTTCACACCGATAACTAGGACTCTACAAACACGGCTTTATAGACTCCCTAGGACTCTTGAACTCTAGGCTCTAATACCAAGTTTTTCACGCCCCGAGACTACACCCCGGGTGGGACTGGCACTCGAGAACCATTGCTGGCCCTAAGTGAACCCTTGGCCTGGCTTACTACTCAGCGGAAGATTTACTCATGATAATATACTTCAAAAGTAAACTGAACTGCTCAATAGATAATTTAGAATGTATTAAATAACATTCAACTTAGCCAAAGTGGAAACTCAAGATTCAACATAAGCCAATAACAAGGTAGTGACAAATAAACTAACTAATTGTCTATCTATGAAGCCTCTAAAACTGGGAGGGATGTCGGGACAAGACCCCTGATCATCCTAACAACTGAAAACAACTAAAGAAATGTAAATAGGGATCCTCCGGAAAGTAAAGATGCTCACCACAAGACTTTGAATCCTCAAATGGATCAACGAAGAGGTGAATGCTGATCCTGGTTACCTGTATCTACATCATAACAATGATGCAGGACAAATGGCGTCAGTACATTGAATGTACGAGCATGCGAGGGGAATACTAAAACAAGACATAAGCTTAAAAGGAACTGAAAGAACATACCTGGGCTCAACTTGTCACGCCCCGAGCTACCCCCTGGAGGCGGACACGGGACCTAAATTTACGAGTGACCCCAAGCTAACCCTGCTGGCATAACATAAGCATACTTAAAGAGAACTGAATCAATAAACACTGTGCAGAAGCTAATAATAAGATAAATCTAAAATGATGGGGAATACCCATACTACTTCTGAATATATAAATGCGGAGAGTTTAACAACAACTAAAAATTCAAACTCAAATACTAAAGCTGATTCTAACTATGTCCGAAATAAAGCCTCTAACTGACTAGAAATGCTGGGACATGCCCCAGCTAAATCTAGCAAAAACTTAAACTAAGACTAAAAGCAAAGGATCCATGTATATCATCCTCGGAGAATGAGGACTCACCACTAATACTACTGAGTTGAAGATCGGGAACGGATCTATGCGTGATGTGGAAGCTGAGAACCTGAACCTACATCACGAGAAGATGTTGCACAGAATATGCGTCAGTACTTGAAAGGTACTGAGCATGCAGGATAGAGTAAAGTTGAACAATAATCATAACTGAACAAAGCAATAAGGGCAATGATATAATCTGAACAAAAATAAAAATACTGAGATATACTGAAATACTGAGCTAACTGAATGCAATGACCAAGTACATGATATGCTGAGTCTGAATACTGAACAGTAACTGATAACCTGGTCAATGCACTATAATTTAACTGTATTGTGGGAGCTACTAATAACCGACATAAAACCACATGAGCGAAATGTGGAGTCCGATGTATACGCCCCATTGAGAGGACCCAATATACCCTGCCAGAGGTATAGAGGCATGACTGGCTTGATCACTAAAATGATGCCCACAGAGGGGACTTACAATCTACGGGGCACGTAGTTTAAGGACTATAAGGGTACGCTGGAACCCTAGTCCACTCGGTATTAAGCTACTCCCAATTGATTATGAAATTAACACATTATGACTGAATGCTGTAAAACATGGATAGCTCAATGTTCTGACATGCATACTCTGAGAATGCAATAATTATATCTGATAATATGACATTCATAAACTGAAGCATGTATATAGCTGAAATAGCTAGCCTAGCATCTGTAATTCATGAACTAAAGGAACTACACAGATAGGGTTCTGAATTTCATGCAAGAAACTGAGCAACAACATGATAATCTGATTTGGATCATTCTAACAGCTAAAACCCAATAATTTCTGACATCCAAGAAACCCTAGGTCTAGATAATATCAAGGGAATCAAGCTTCTGACTGAATTCTAGGGACCAAATGGGCGAAAGAAACCCACTAGTGAAATCCCACATACCTGGTGATGAATTCCACAGAGAAATATTTCGATTTTAAGGCGGGAACTGAAGATAACTCGTTGCGTTCTTGGACTAGGGTTGGTCGACTCTTTCTCCTTTTTTGCTCTGAGTTTGCTAAATTTTGGAGAATGAATTGACTAGGGTAAGTTCTAATTAAGTTACTAGGCTTAAAATAACCAAAACTACGTAGTTTAGGGGTCAAACGACGTAGTTTAGGGGTCCAACGCATAAATAAAAAGACCAAAAGACCCCTGACTTAACTACTGTCGGACCAACCGATGGACCGTGGCTGGACAGACGGACTGTGGCTGGACAGAGGGACCGTGGCTGGACCGACAGTCCGTGTTGGTCGTCCGTCGACTAGCGTCTGGGACTTGGACCTGAATGCCATGATCCACAGACCATGGTCTGACCTACGGTTCGTAGGTCCTGGCCGTGGGTCATGCGTTGGCTGAATTCTTCTGGAGTTCTGGGCTAGAAATCAGGTGTCCGACCTACGGCCCTGGACCACGGACCGTGGTCTGACCTACGGTCCGTAGGTCCTGGCGTAGGTCTGGACTTAGAATAATTTTTTCTAGGCTTTTCTGGGCGGGGCACCAAATGCTGAACCACGAACCACAAGGACGGACCGTGGGTCACCCTACGGTCAGCAGGTAGTGCCCGTAGGTGGCACCTGTAGTTTTTCAAATCTGCAATCTGGTATGTCTAGGATACGGGGTGTTACAAAACTAAACTCAACTTAACTCATTTCAATATAAAGCAATAATATGAATGCAGTATAGAGAAAAACTTTTAATAACAACTCGGTGTATTTAGAAATACAATAGTAAATTTGTATGTATGCAAAGATACAATATAAACTCTGGAATGTATATGAAAATACAATTTACTTCTGTGTATATAAGAATACAAAATACTGTTGTGGGAGTTTCTCTAACCGACAACCATCACTTAAGAGCTATAGTGATGATACAGCGTTTTGCCTCACGCTGCCAGGGCCATCCTATACCTTGCCGAGGGTATAGAACCTGACTACTAAGTGGATCCACTAGTCTATGATAAAAAGCACTAAGGAATCATCTACAAAGTATGACCCTTTTTCTACCCATGATGGCTACATGGTATATGGGGGCTGGGAGTTTTCTGAACTCTCCCCTATATCGGTGCTCAATACTACTCCCAAAATATAAATCTAGCTCTTATGTTTAAAAACATAACTTCTTTCTGTGGTTCGAGATAATTGCTCAAAACTTAGCTCAAAAGCTCTTTTGGAAATCAAAGTCTCCTTTCTTGCTTAAATGTGAAAACATTTACTCTTTGGGAATACATAGTCCCGATATACTCTTTTTGAAGAAATGAACTTCAATCTTTACTCTTTACTCTTTACTCAACTGAAAACTCAAGTCTTAAAACAAAGTTTAAACGTTTGTAAAAGACTTTTGTAAACTCTATGAACTTCTCTTGACTTGACTCTTAACTTTTCTTGAACTGAATTATGGATTCAAGGATCATGATCTCATGTTATGGATGATTTCATGTTGTTTAGACGTATCTTAGAGTGTAGAAATCGACTAGAAAACACAGGTACGTTTAAAGGGAACTCGTACGGAAAGAAGTGGAAAAGGGTAGAGAACCTGGCGTCCCTAGCGCTCTGAGTTGCACGGGGCGCCAGAGCTTAAACTTCGGAACTTGGGATAGGGCGCACTGGCTGGCACGGCGCCCCGGAGCCCAAACTACAGAACACAAAGTGGGGCGCTCTGGCTATCGCGGCGCCCCACCCCTTTCCCCAGAATTTCCCCGATTTTTCTTGCTCATTTTTCAACTCTAAACCCTCTAGATTCAATTGGTTATTTCCCCATACACTTAGGTTCGACTACATAACTAAAATATGCAAGAATCTACTCAAAACGACATCTAATTTCATGAATTTAAATCAAGAACTTCTCAACAACTTCAACAATCAAGAACCCAATAGAAACTTCAAACAAATCCATCAAGAACTCAATTTCTATACTATCGCTGAATAAAACCATGATTGGCACGTGGATGAACTAAACCAACGCTATGTGATCTCACATACCTCGTAGGGATCACCCCTTGACGAAATCCACAAGCCCAGCTTCAAGAACTTGACGGTTCCTTGCCTCTTCTGCTCTTTTCTCCTCTTCTTTTCTCTCCTCTCAAAACCCTAACTCTTTTTGATGAAGCGTAAACTGAACCAAATCAGTTTATACCCCAACTTAATTACCAAAAACGAAATTAAATAATAGGGTAGTGAAAATACAAAACTACCCTTCTAAAATCCGGTTTTGACTTTCCCTATCTAGACAACCCAACTTCAAATGGGCATATCTCCCTCATACGAACTCGAAAATGGCCAAACTCGGTGGCGTTGGAAAGATTATTCAAAGATATTTACTATGGTATCTGTAGAACACCTAACTCATCCTGATTTTGAAGTTATGGTCATATGAAGTTGACCCAAAACTCAAACTTCGGTTAACTTTGTCAAACTTTCCAAATTTAATTATTTCCAAAAATGGTTTCTTTCTAATTCTTGTTCTTTAAAATAACGGGGTGTTATAGATACAACTTAGAATAATCTTTCACGGAATAAAAAACCTTGACGAGAATGAAATAAGCCGACTTCGTCATACAATCTATAATAACCCAAATTTAGTCATATTGTTGCCGAGTGCGGGGTAAACCAACAATAAAGTCCATATTCAAATCTTTCCACTTCTGAGTTGGAATACTGATATCTTGGGACAAACCTCCTGACTTTTGATGCTCAACTTCCAGTTGTTGACAATTAGGACACTTAGCCACAAATTCCACAATAGTCTTCTTCATCTCATTCCACCAATAGACCTCCCGCAAGTCATGGTACATCTTGATGGATCCCGGAATACCAAGAACTATGGGCTTATGATAAGATTCTCTCTCAAATCATTGACATTGGGAACACACAATCGACCTTGGTATTGATGCACAACATCTCCCCCTTGGGAGAAAGCCTCAACAGACTTTTTAAGCACCACTTTTTTCAATTCAACCAAAATTGGATCAAGACCTTGCTTGGATTTCACATCCGACACAAAGGACGATTCTGAAACATTATGAACAATAACACCACCTTCATTAGAATTAACCAACTGAACACCCAATCGGGTAAATCTATGAACATCACGAACTAACTCCTTCTTATCATCCTCAATATGAGCAACACTACCCATTGATAGTCGACTAAGAGTATCCATCACTACATTCACCTTGCCGTAGTGATAGAGGACACTCATGTCGTAATCCTGTAGCAACTCAAGCCACTTCCTTTGGTGAAGATTTAGGTTCTTTTGCTTGAACACATATTGTAAACTTTTTGGTTGGTAAAAACATCAACATGAACACCATATAAATAATGCCTTCAATTCTTTAAGGCAAAAAAAAAACCCTCAGTTAGTTCCAAATTATGAGTAGGATAGTTCTTTTCATGAATCATAAGTTGCCTCGAAGCATATGAAATAACCTTCTCATTTAGTATAAGGACACACCCTAGTCGAATCCTTAAAGCATCACAATAAACTACAAGCCCATCGGACCCTTTTGGTAAATTCAACACCGGAGCAGAGGTAAGTCTATATTTCAATTCTTGAAAACTGTTCTCACACACTTTCGACCATAAGAACTTAATTTTCTTTACGTTCAATGCCGTCAATGGAGAGGCAATCGAAGAAAACCCTTTCACAAATCTTCTATAATAACCAGCCAAACCCAAAAAATTTTGAATATCCAAAGGGGATAGAGGTCTAGGACAACTTTTAACCACTTCCGTCTTCTTAGGATCTACCTCAATACCCTTACCAGAAATAATGTGACCAATAAAAGCCACAGATCTCAACCAAAATTTACATTTACTAAACTTTGCAAATAGTTGTTGGTCCTTGAGGACTTGCAATACAATCTTCAAATAGTCGACATGTTCATCCTCACTTCTCGAGTAAATCAAGATGTCATTAATAAACCCAATCACAAACATATCAAGGTATTGTTTAAACACCTTATTCATTAAGTCCATGAATGCGGCCGGAGCATTAGTCAAACCAAATTATATTACCAAAAACTTATAATGATCGTACCAAGTTTGAAAATTCATCTTCGGAATGTCATTTTCTTTCACCCTCTGTTGGTGATTACCTGACCGGAAGTCGGTCTTAGAGAAGTAAATTGCTCATTGGAATTGACAAAATAAATAATCTATTCTTGGAAAAGGTTACTTATTCTTAATGGTAACCTTTTTCAATTGTCGGTAATAAATAAACATGAGAAGTGAACCATCCTTCATACGAACAAACAAAACTGAAGCACCCAAAGGAGAGATACTCGGTAGGATGAAACCTTATCCAACAAATTCTTGAATTGCTCTTTCAATACCTTAAGTTCTGTTGGAGCCGTACGGTAAGGAGGGATAGAGATAGGTTACATATCTAGGAGAAGCTCAATACCAAAGTCTATTTCCCTTTCGAGAAGAACACTGGGTAAATCATCGAGAAACACTTTCGAAAACTCATTTATAATGGGGACCAACTCAACGATAGGGGTTTCAGAATCTGTATCCCTAACCCGCATAAGATGATACATGAAACCCGTAGAAATCATTTTCCGAGCCTTAAAACAAGAAACAAACTAACCTTTAGGCATAGAATTTCCCCCCTTCCACTCTAAGACGGGATCATTTGGAAACTGAAACTTGACCACTTAGATTCTACAACCGATAAAGGCATAACAAGAATGAAGTCAATCCATACCAAGAATAACATCGAAGTCTAACATATCAAGCTCTACTAGATCAACATGAGTGACTCTATGAGATAAGGAGATGGGATAATTTATATAGACTCTTTTAGCCACAATAGATTCACCAAAAGGAGTAGAGACAGAAAAAGGGTCAAAAAACACATCCAAAAAAATATCAAATCTCATGGCCACAAATAGCGTCACAAAAGATAAGGTAGCATCGGGATCAAGCAAATCATAAACATAAAGATGAAAGACTTTCAACATACCGGTAACAACATAGGGAGAGCCCTCTTGATCATGATGAGTTTGAAGTGCATAGAATTGGTTTTGCTTTGGAGCACTTGAACCTCAACCACTTGGCGGAACTTGCCTACCATCCTTTCCCTTGTCAATTCTAGACGAACAATCTCTCAAGTAGTGACCACTTTTACCACAACCAAAGAAATTATTTTTACCCATGAAACATTTTCCCGGATGCCTCTTGCCACACTTTCGGCATGCGGGAACTGAAGATCCATTTCTGCCACCATTTTCTCCTTGAGGCTTAGGGTTAGACACACTATATTTGTTGAACTTAGGAGCCAGAGAATTGGAGGAACCTTGACTGAAAAACCTTTGTCGAAACCTAGAACGACCATATCAATCGGACCTTGAATATGAAAAGTCACCATCACCGGTCTTTGCCCCTCTTTGTCTCCCTAGACCTTTCCTTAAGCTTTTCTTCTTCAATTTGTTGAGCATGAATTATTAGATGAGGAATATTTATTTCCTTAACGAGCATGGCGCTACAACATTCCTTAACCATCATTTCGGATACACCCGAAACAAACTTACTCATCCTTGCCCTAGAATCGGCAACCATAGTCATATTTCCTTCACAAAGGTTAATTGAGTAAATTTCAACGCATACTCCTTCACACTCATATTTCCTTGACGAATGTTAATGAATTCAACTTCCTTTTCCTCCCTCATCTCAATAGAAAAGAACATATCAAGGAAAACAACCTTAAACTTTTCCCAATCAAGAGGACCCGTATCAACCACACTTTCTTCCTTTCATTGGTTGAACCAAACTTGAGCAACACCCTTAAGTTGATAAGCGTCCAATTCCGCCTTTTCCACCGGCGTCACACCCATGATCATCAAATTCTTATACACCTCATCAATGAACTCTTGAGGGTCTTCCTTAACCTTGGGACCATGAAACTCCAAGGGATTCACTCTAGTGAAGTCCCTCATTCTAGTTTCCACCGTACCCACACTTGGGTTCATGAGGACCAGAACCTCCCTATTGGCTTGAGTCGTCATGGCATGAGCCAACACTTGGAAAGCAGCTCGAAACTCCATATTAGTAACTTGTTCGGCCAAAGGGTCGGCCGAAACTTGAGGAGATTCTTGAGGAGCTTGAGGTGTTTCTCATTCAAATTCCACCTCACGTATGCTCTCGAGGGGCCATATTCTGAAAAGCATCGTATGTTGATTAGGAGAGAGACATATAGAGTTACACGCTATCACATGACTTTAGAATGATAAAAGAAGTACAATTTCCTAAACATCTTATATCCTCTTATTCATAAATGTGGCGCGCTTCACACTCATGAACATAACTCTACTCGATGTGGCTTATGAGACATCCTAGGACCTTTCCAAACCTTGTGCTCTGAATACCAAGTTTGTCACATTCCAAAATATACCCTAGGCATAACATGGAGAATAGGACCCCAAGAGGCCCTACACAAGCCACTTAGAATACATTATACAAGATAATAGAAGTAAAGAGTTCAAAATCATAGTTTATATCATAAAGGAGTTTGACAAAGAGGAAGTCTAACATAAGTCTCAATAAGCCATCTATTACATCATAAGAAAAGTGATTGAGACGTAAGCCATACATCACATACAAAGTCTGAAAATGGAAATGACATAAAGCTATAAAAGTATCTTGATCCTCGAAACATGAGCACTCATCAATCTTCAAAGCCAATGGAACCAACTAGCCACAAGTATGGGAAGTAAGAGTGTTAGACCCTACATTAGTGAAACAATGTAGGCACAAGTATGCATTAGTACATGGAATGTACTAAGTATGGAGCAATATGTATAAAATAGACATGGTAACATGAATGACTTAAAACATATAAAACATGATCAATATTGAATATTTAAAAGCTTAAAGAAGCAAAACATGAAATTCATAAGATATATTCAATGCATTTGAAATAAGGGACATAAGAAAAGTTTTGAAGAAACATAGTCATTTTGTGGGATCTTAGCTTTAACCGACAATAAGACCATGAGAGCTAGATCATGGAATCTGGTATATCTCTCATACCGAAATAAGGGGAATCTACTTGCCAAGGTAGAATCCATACATATCATCATTTTCTAAAGTGGATCCACTAGCTAGGTCATTTAAGACAATCCTACAGGGGCACGTAGTTTTGATCTGGAGGTTGCAACAAGAGACTATCCTATTTGAGTCTCCCCCTCAAAGTCTTCTCGATTCTAAATTTAAATCCCAACGAAATAGATAAAAGTCAAATATTAGTATAACATAGGAAAGGCAATGATATATATTAATCCACACCTTTTAGATCAACCAAAGAATAACTCCTTAAACACAATTCATCATGGATGAGAGAACCCTTCACCAATGTGAATCTATATGTGAGAAATACCTTTCACAATCATGATCGTAATAGCATGTGAGAAATCCTTTCACAATAACATCGATACTTTCCTTTCAAAGCATCCCTAATTCATTTACAATAATTTCTCAAAAACATGTATATCTTCATAAATTCATAGGTTCATTATGAGTTCATAGTTGAAAATCATAATTTAGACACAGGTTAATGTAGTTTCAACTTAAATATCATGTATTAACATTAAATCACGCATGAGAAGATTTAATCAACCATAATAAATCATAATTGAATGAAACCCACAAAGATTGAATTGAAATCTTTGTTGTCTTAGTATAGGGTCTATCCTTAGGTGCTTAGAGTGTGCATTATTTCCCTGGTAGTTTTGAGTTGTTCCCGGCAGGGCTTGACTTTGAATTTTTTGCCACATGATTGATATTCGAGATTTTGGAGGCTCTTCATAGCCATAGGATGGCTCTAGCTGTGCGCAGTCATAGACTGGAGTAGTGTGATTGGGGTAAGGCATCATTCTTTGAGTTATTTCTCCCCCGTTTTATTTATCCAACAACTCTTATTTGATCCCTTTTCTTATTGTTTAGTAGTAGGCCTGTTGTGCCCTTATTGCTATTATTATATTATTGGGCCTGAGGCTATGTTCAAGGACCAGTTGGATCCTAGGTTAGTACTCTCCACCTTAGTAGCATAGTTCCGTCAGATTTATATTTATCTAATTACGAGTGTCTCATTTGATTTCTGGTGATGGCATGCATTGAATTGATATTTCATTCACACGTGTTTTGTGGTATTATTCAGGTTCATGCATTTTTATATCATGATCGTTCATGGAAAAGGATTATTTTCTTTTGGTCACTATTCTAAACTAGTTTTGATGGGAGTCATACCACCTAGATCACTTGATTTACTCATTTTTGAGACTTATGAGGCATCTTTGACGTGCTCCTTTCATACTTGAGACATTAGAGGCATCTAGCATGTGCTCAAGTTTTACTTGACTAGCCGGTGCATCAATGCCCTTTCTTATATAACTTTGGTTACTCATTCCTCTGCTACCAGGACAAAGTTGATTCCTACTAGTCACAGATTTAAAGTCTTGTCATGATGCTGTATATACTTGATAAGACCTGGATTCGGGCCCAGGCAGTGCATGTGTACTTCGCGCGCCCTATGGGCCTCTTTTACCATGAGTACCATAGTACTGGATGAGGGAGCTGCATGGGACCTACCTTGCCCGCAAGACAAGGAGATAGGTCTATACATTTGGTTATTGATGGTCCTACTGCATACTCTACTTTAATATGCATTTCCTATCACTAGTATACTTGTTTGTTGATTGCATCTTCTTGTTTTATGGGAGGCCGGTTGGGTTATGTTGTTTGTATCTACCAAGCTTCTGGGGGTTCAGTTAGGTTATTGTTTGACTATAGTCTCTTCTTTATTGTTGTTGATCTGATAACTGATAGGTTGTGACTTTAGATTTATGCCTATTAGTCCTCCTAACCTTGGGTAGTTGACTCTGGTACCTTAGTTTGTTTGTGAGTAGGTTGTTGGCCTACGTTCCAAGTACGTTCTTGACTCGGTTGCTTATTTCTTGTGTCCTATTTCTGTTCCTTATTGCTTGTTTATCATATTATCTCCTATGAGTTACTCGTGCGATGCTTCCCTTATTACTTGTTGCTTATACTTGCCTTATGTTTGGAGCTCAGTCGATCGATGCCTACTGAATACCATTTTTGGTACTTATACTACATTTCTGTTCCCTATAGATCATAGTTTGAGTTATCCCCGGTTATTTGGAGTCGCGTAGAGCATCTTGGAGTTCGGAGATTAGGGTGAGCTCCTGGCGTTTGGATTTACCAGTTTTGTCTAAGCTTAGTCTATATATTGTATTCAGAGACAACCTGTTCTTATTCTGTATTCGTATAAAGCCTTGTATTCTTATTTTGATTAGGTGCTCGACTACTGACTGATGCCAGGTCTTAGGGATGGTTTCTTGTATTATATTTCTGTTGATTACCCTTTCTTCACTTTCTTATATGCATCATGCTTCTTGTAACTGACTTCCGTTTGATAGCCCATTACTTATGTCTTCGGGCTAAGGGTTAGGCTTACCTACTGTTGGGGGTGTAGTAGATGCCAATATGGCCTGAGTTATCAGGTTGTGACAACCTTACATTAAGAAATTCTTGAACGCTTTAATATGCAAGGTTGCAAAGATAAACACTCTAGTTTCTAAAACTGAAGCTTTGAACTGAATGATGTGCCTTCAGAGTCTACATGAGAAGGAACAAATGAGAAAAGTTCCTTATCCCAATGTGGTAGGTACTCTTATGTAGCTATGTGTACTAGACTGTATATTTTTTACGCCGTTGAATTAGTTAACAGATATCAATTTGGCCCAGAACCGCAAAATTTAAAAGCAGTTAAAAAGTTATTTAGGTATCTCAAAGGCATATTTGACTATTTCTTATGTTATCATGGAAATGATATGCAACTCAAAGGCTACACAAAGGCTGATTAGAGAGGAGATTTAATTAAGAGAAAATCCACCTCTAGATATGCATTCTTGCTTAATGATGGAGCTGTATCATGGAGTAGAAAGAAGCAACATATAACCTTATCTTCAATGAAAGCTGAACTCATAGCACTTTCATCTACTTTATAAGAAATTGTTTGGCTTAAGTATCTTCTGGTTTACTTGAGTATGTAGAAAAATGTTGTTGAGCCAGTCACAATCAATTGTGATTGTCAGACTGTAATAGACTATACAAAGGATCCAAAATACCATGGAAAGATGAAACACATTGACATAAAGTCTACTTTTATAAGAGATGTAATAGTACAAAAGGAAGTGAACATGAAATACATATCTACGCCCAAATGATAACATATAGAAAGCTTGGGCTGGGTAGTAAAATAAACCACCATCATCTTACAACTTGCTGATCAATCAGTTGCTAAAACAGAAGGCGTTGTGGAAGATGTGTCTGTTTAGGTGGGGTCATTAATATTCCTTGACTTTGTGGTACTTAATTTTGAGCCAGACGCTGAGATACCATTCATACTAGGGTGACCCTTTTGGGCCACTAGGCATGTTTTGATAGATATAGTCTTTGGTAAGTTAACAATGACGTCATATGATAAAGTTGAGGTGTTTGATGTATATCAATCATTAAAGTTGCCGACAATATATGAAGAATTGTCGGCCATCACTATAATAGATCTTGCTGCAAAAGCTCATTACATCACATCTAGAGACCCACTGGAGAGAGAGTATGGGTAGGACATGACATTTTTGGTGATGCTAAGGCACAAAAGAGAGTGTAGATGTTAGATGTTTATAGTTTGAGTATACAGATAAGCAGCAGGAACCATTGAATAGAGTATTAGGGCCTCCATCTAGGCCGTCAATTGAAGAAGCTCCTAAGTTGGAGTTCAAAACACTCCCATCTAACTTGAGGTATGCCTTTTGAGAGATAATGAAACCTTAGCAGTGATTCTTTCTGCAGAGTTGTCTGAAATGCAGGTCAATGCGAATTTGGCCATACTAAAATGGAAGGAAGGAGCTATTGGTTGGAACATTTATGACACACATGAAATTAGTCCGGGATTATGGATGCATAAGATTTACATGGAGAAAGGCCACAAGCCAAGTGCAGAACACCAATGCCGATTAAATCTAGTAATGAAAGATGTAGTTAGAAAAGAGGTGATCAAGTGGTTGGATGCTAGGATAGTGTACCCGATATCATACAACAAGTGGGTGAGTCTGGTTCAAAGTGCGCAAAAAAAGAAAGGCACGACTGTGGTGATGAATCATAAAAACGAGTTGATCCCTACAAGAATAGTCACTGAAAGGTGGATTTGCATAGACTATCATAAACTAAATGTGGCCACCAGAGAGGACCACTACCTAGTCCCTTTCATTTATCAAATGTTGGATAACTTACTAGGGTAGGAGTACTATTGTTCTTTAGATAGGTATTCCAGAAATAATCAGATTATGATTGCTCCAGAGGATCAAGAAAAGTCCACATTCACGTGTCCTTGTGGCACATATGATTTCAAGCGTATGCCTTTTAGAATCTGCAATGCAACGACCACTTTTTTGATATACATGATGGTCATAGTTCATGACATGGTGGAGGACTTTGTGGAGGTTTTCATGGATGATTACTCTATCTTTGGGGAATCTTTTGAGCTATGCTTTGATAATCTTGATAGGGTATTTGCACAGTGTGAGGAGACTCGGTTTCTAAACTTGGAAAAGTGTCATTTCTTGGTTAGAAAAAGCATTGTTCCAAGGCACAAAGTTTCTAAGCGGAGGTTGGAGGTTGATTGAGTGAAGGTTGAAGTCATAGAGAAGTTACAACCTCCGGTCTCAATGAAAAGGGTAAGTAGTGTTCTTGGTGATGCAGCTTTCTATAGAAGGTTCATCAAGGGTTTCTCCAAGACTGCCAAACCTATGTGTAGTCTTTTGGAGAAAAAGACGATGTTTGAATTTGATGAGAGCTGCATCCAAGAATTTGAGGTGCTTAAAAAGAATCTGATTGAGGATCAATCTTGATCGCCCCTAGTTGGGAGCTACTCTTTGAACTCATGTCTGATGCAATGATGTAGCTGTGGGTGCAATGTTGGGTCAAAGGAAGGAGAAAGTGTTCCACTAAATTTAATATGCGATCAAGACCCTAGATTCTGCACAAGTAAACTACACAGTGACCAAAAAAGAGACGATTTCTTTAATCTTCGCATTTGACAAGTTCATATCGTACTTTGTAGGTACTAAAGTTATTGTGTATACTGACCATGTTTCTATCATGTACCTATTCAACAAGAGGGATGTAAAGCCGACGCTCATTAGGTTGATTCTGTTGCTCTAAGAATTTGATGTGGAAATCAAAGACAGATAAGCCATGGAGAATCAAATTGCAGACCACCTATCAAGGTTAGAGAGCTCTTCACATGTGTGAAATTAAGGTCAAATTCATGAGGAGCTTCCAGATGAGAAGTTGATGGCCTTTGATATCGCTTAATTTCCTTGGTACGCTGATATTATGAATTTGTTGGTAAGCAGAATGTTTCCACCTAGAGAAACTACTCAACATAAGAGTAAGTTGAGCCATGATGTTAGGTTCTACATGTAGGATGAGTCATTCTTATTCAAGCAAGGTCCATACAGAGTGGTAAGAAGATGTATTCCAGAGAATAAAGTCAAGCAAGTGCTAGATAGTTGCCACTCATCGCCTTATGAGGGTCATCATGGAGGTGTGCTCACGACCCACAAAGTGTTGCACTCCGGATTATTTTGGCTGACTTTGTTCAAAGATGTAATGAACTATGTGAAGGAATGTGACTAATGCTAGAGGATGGGGACCATATAAAGAAGGCATGAGATGTCGCGGAAGAACATTCTAGAGTTGGAAATATTTGATGTCTGAGGAACTGATTTTATGGGTCCTTTCCCATAATCTAATGAAACCAATAAATTCTTATGTCAGTTGATTATGTGTCTAAGTTTTTTGAGGTTGTAGCTTTCCCCACCAATGGTTCGACGGTTGTCATAAAGTTCATCAAAACATTAACTAGGCTTGGAACCCTAAGAGCTATTAATGGTGATTGAGGGTTTCACTTCATAATCATTGGGTGAAAAAATTGTTTGTTAAGTATGAAATTCGACAGAAGGTGGCTACAACATACCACCCACATACTAGTGACCAAGTAGAGGTGTCAACCAGAGAAGCAAAGCAGATCATGCAGAAGACTATGAAAATATGGAGAAATGATTGGTCTGTGAAGTTTGATGATGCATTATTGGTGTACATAACAGCCTACAAAACACCAATAGGGACTTCTCCCTATCACATGGTATTTGGTAAGGCTTGCCATCTTTTGGTGGAGTTAGAACACAAAGTGTATTGGGGGATAAGGAAGCTGAATCTTGACCCTAAGTTAGCGAGTATAAAGAGGATAGAGCCGCTGCATGAACTTGAGGAGGAATTTTGGCTCCATGCTTATGAGAACGCCAGGTTATACAAGGAGAAGACGAAGAGGTGTTATGACAAGAAATATCGTCACTCTCACTTTTGATCCAAGCCAATGGGTACTACTATTTAATTCTAGACTAAAGTTGTTCCCCAAAAAATGGAGGTCTAAGTGTAGTGGGTCATTCGTAGTGGTCAGGATGACGCAACATGATGCTATGTAGGTAAGGAATAAAGACAAGAGCTCCACCTTTGGACTGACTAAGTGCAACCTTCACATACTGGGGGAGTTGTATGCTAAGTGGGAACCAGATGCGTGGTCAGATATTGTCAAAGTGCGATACACCAATGTCACTCTTACACCATTGGTGCTGAATGAGAAATTGGGGAGTTCTGAAGCAAACCCTTTTATGCTGATGGGCCTAAAAATTCACCCACTGTATTCTATTATTCTCCATACTCTATGTGGGATGTAATGAATTGCCCGATGGACCTGACATAACCACCAGAGGTGTCACCAATCTCCTCCCTATGATCAAATAAATCAGAAAGCGCAGTTTGGCTGAAGATTTTAACGAATTTCTTCATTCTAGAGCTGCACTACACTGATATCACCTAGAACAGAGTCTGCTTAGTTTATGACCTCATGAAAAATAAAAAATTCATATTGGGGCTATTCTGAAATCAACTATGCGGAAGGTGAGAGTTCATCAGGGAGAAGATATGCTTTTTGGGGGTTGATTACCTGCATTTGCAGGTTTTTTGGAATGCTAGAGGAATGTTTGGAATACATGGAACCATTGATTAATTTGCTCGTCGATGTAACAAAATTTAAGGAGCCAACCACTTTACATGTGGACAATATATATCTCATGACTTCCAAGAGATATCAGAGGAATGAGTTGATTATTGTCCACATGTATGGAATATAGATTTGGCAGCACAAAAAGGCTATCCTGTATCCACACCAGAGCAGTTATATGAGATGGAATGCATATACCCATTGAACGACCATGCCACATAAATCTTGGGGTTGGGACCTGATTTCTTTGAGCCCACTGATGATGATGTACCACTAACCAGGATAAAATGCGCATTGGTTCAGATGTGGATTCTAACACTAATGGTGATGTAGACCAACCTCTAGCTCTCAAAGACACTGGACGTGATGATTCCATAAAAAAATGATCGGGGAAGTTCTCCACCCTACTTTTGTTTTACTTTTATGATTTTTGAGGCACTAGGGAAAGTGCTATGCTTTAAGTATGAGGTGCGGTGTCCTGTGTATATAAATGTGTTTGTTTTTGACTATTAGTTTTAGTTTGGGTTTCTTGGAGTTTTTTTTCGTTTCTTTGACAAAGGATAGTCCCTTTGAACTGTACAAAAAAATGGTTTTTCCTTAATAGGATTAAGTCTGTAAAAATAGTTGAGTGACGTTTCCCTATAATGGATGAATGATGACCTTCTTAAAGGTGAATTTCATGAATGTGTTTGTTATGTTATAGTGTTTGAACTGAGGCTGCATGAATCAATATGGGGTGACGTGTTAAAGCATGAGGGGAAGTATTTTTAGAGACCCTTGAAGCTCTTGTGTTGACTCTGAATGCAAATTAAGCTTAAAGTAAACTCTTGCATTGTCCGAACTTGTAAATCGTTAGAAATCTCACTAAATTTGAGCATGTGCCCTTGTGTGAAAAGGTTTGTGTATTCCTTTATACATCATGATGTCTAGAAATTTCCTTTTGTGTGTGTACAACCAAATGAAAGTATTGCTGATTAGAAGATGATAATAGGCCTTCCTTGATTTATCTTGTGAATATTAGAATGATTAGATATTTTATCACTAGTCAGCCTCTTTGAGCGTGTACCTTGTCATTGGTAGCCATTTTTTGCATTAGCCCTTTTGTTGAATCCCTAATTTTTGTATCTTGCTTCCTTGAAAACTGTTGCATAAACTTGTTATACTTGTTGAAACGGAAGAAAGGGGATGGTTGGGTGTTAAAAGGTGGTCAGTGATTAACTACAAAGTATTGAAAAAGCCTTCTATGAAAGGTGTGATACAAAAAACAGAGCAAGAAAAAAAATGTGATATATATGTATGAATCAGTCTTGATGAGATGAAATCGCTAGTGAATAAGTTTTGTGGAGAGGGTTGAAAACAAAGGGAAGAAATTAAGGGGATTGAAGTATAAAATTTAAATGTTCTTAGTGAAGTGTAAGTTACTATTATATAGTTTCCATGCCCATCCCTTAGCCCACATTACAACACGTAAAGTCCTGTTTGATTCTAGTCAAGTGTACTAAATTTGTTGAGCAACACACTAAGGGAAAGGCTATGGTTTGTTATGTGTAGCGTGTGAATTTTTTTGTGACAACAAGTTATTCCTATGCTATGCCTTTTGTTGAGATACATTGAAAAAAATGAGTGAAAATTAGACAATTCTTTGTGCTAAGGGTGCATGTTTAATGATGTATAGGTGATGACTAAGTGATGTTCAATCAAATTCTATGTTGGAGTTGCAAAAAGTTTTTGAGTCAATGCTTGAGATCATGAGGTTTCGATATATTTTCTTTGAAGGAATGAAACATATTCTATGCTTGATTGTAGAAAGATAAGGGCCCTGTGAGTTATCTAACCAACGTACAAATGATGTTGTTTGTCGAGTCGTAAGTTAAGGTCTGGTATAAAGGTGTGGATTTGTTCGAGGACGAATAAAGATTTAAGTACGGGGTAGTGATCCTGGGTATATTTATATGCTTAAAAACCAAAGGAAACCCATTTGTTAGCTAATTTCGAGAGAAAACCCTTGATGTTGATAGTTGTTTGAGTCACCTGTATGTGTTTTCACTAACCAATGTGATTAGGTGTTTGAAGGTTGGAAATCACGTGAAATGGGTACAAAATGTGAAGAACTGAGTTGGAGGTGAAGTAGAAGTGTAGAAGCCACTGAGGGAAGCCTAGAGGGAGTGAAATAAGGATCAGATGAGAAAAGAACCCAGCTTCGTATTGGCTCCGTGTCATGGAGCTGGGAATTGAAATTTGGGTAAGGAAGATTTTTGAACCAGAGAAGTGCATATTGTCTCTGTGTCATGGAGAAGGAATTGCTAAGAAAATGGGCAGGTTTGTATTGACTCCGTGTCACAGACCTGTGTGCCCGAATTTTGCCGCATTTTAACAAGATTATAAATAGACTCATTTTTATTATTCTGAATATAATTATTCTATTTTGTGGAGGAAAATACTTGGACGAATTTCTCTTGCAATATTAGAGTCCATCCCTACTCTTTTTCATCTTTCAAATTTCTTATGATTATTAAACTTTCCAATATTGTTAATCGAATTTTAAGTAGCTAAATCCCTTTGTTCTAAGGCTGTGGCTACAAATGACCTATAGATAAAGTTTGGTTATCACTACAAATTACTCTTGTGTTCTTGAATTACTATTTTGATGCTTGATCACCATTAGAATAAACTTATTATCTGTTATTGAACTCGGGAAAGGAATAGAGACATAGAATGGGTAATATAAGTAGCATGATCTTTTCTAGCACAAAACTAAGGTTTATTTGTATCTAGGATATGGATATACCTAGTTACTATGCGCTTTGTAACAAAACAAGATGAAAGCTTAGTGCTCCACAGTTGATTCAATTTATCCCCGTTCAATGATGTAGTTATACTTTCAACTGTGGTAGGTGATAAGAGGTTAGGATATCATAATCATATCATTAGCCTTGTAAATAAATGATTTGATAACTATTCGGAGTCCATAGAGGATATACTACGCATGAATTTTGAGTAAAGCTATAGCACTAGAACTTTCGAGTCATTATTATAACTCCACGTGAAATTGAGTCGTAGCTGGTCAATTTAATTCGTGCACTTATTAGTATAGAAATACCAATTAAACTTTTTCAGCTAACTTTCAATAAATTGTAGTCATTAGTGAAATTGAATATCAACTGATAATAACTCTTCTAGGTTCAATAATCCGGCTCTTAAAGAGTCACCATATTACTTCTGTGACCACGTACACTTGCGTGTGCCTTTGGAAGCAACATACTATCAATTGATGTTTTTCATGAAGCGACCGCATACACGCTTTCAACATTGCGAGCAGATGAAACATGCAATACATACCTACGTAATATTGTATTTGCAACCAATCTTTCTTTTTACCAACGTAGTCACTACTTTGACGATGTTAGGATAGAAGCATTGAGTGCAGTTGTGAATTTTGTTGGGGTTTATCGAGCTCGAGTGATCAGGAAAAGTTCACAACTTGTTACCATTGATGATAACGATGTTGATTTAGGCATTGAATAATGCTCAAGAAGCTACAACTCAAGAAGCATTGGAATTGTTGATTGAATTAACAGAGCCGATTCAAGGTTGTTGTGGAAGCAAATAGTGGATATACTAGGTGCAGTGTTGCAGATAACTGAGGCGAATAGTTTAGAAGAAGGGAAAAGGCATTTGGCAATTGAGTTTGTGATTACTTTAGTTGTGGCCTAGGAAAGATCATCAGTGATTATAAGGAAATTGCCTTAGTTTATTAGTAGGTTGTTTGGTGTTTTGTTGAAGATATTGCTTGATAATGATGATGAAGTTGTTTTGCACAACTTCAAGGTTGAGCATGAGGCTGCAGCAAAAAAAGTAATTATAGTGTTGGTCAGGAGTGTTTCGATAGGTTGTCGTTGACCTCCTTAGTTACCATGAAAACCGGCCATAACGTCACCATGAGCATTGACATTGAATTTTCTTAGACATTATTCAATCGTGGGCCACCGTGATACCAACCAAAAGCATTCATCGTACCTGCAACCAATAGATATCCATTGTTTCTAATACTTTCAACCTCCATTACACACCAACATTAAAATTACTTGTTTCACTGCAACCTCATGCTCAACCTCGATCTTGTGCCAAACAACTTCATCATCAATATCAAGAAACATCTTCGAGAAATACCAAACAACTTACTACTAAATTGACCAACACTTAGTAGGCTATGGACTAAATTAGGAGCAAATAAAACATTTTGAGTAAGTTTCACTTTACCTTGACTAGTTTTGACAGAAATAGTACCTTCACCTTCGACTTGAATTTCCTGATTATCTCCAAGCCAAATTCGCCACTTTATAGACTCATCTAACTCTTTAAACCATTTTCTTTCACCAGTCATGTGATGGGAGCAGCCACTATCAACAAACCAAATATCTGTTTTATGACCGAGCAATGAAAAGCATGATTTTTTCTTCTTCTTCCTCGACATAACCAGCTTGATCACTTTTTTTACCAACAGTTAGCTTCTATATGGCCAAACTTGTGACAATTGTAACATTGCACTCCACTTTTTGCGGCTATTTGTCCACTTGGATTGGCTTCTACCTCTACCACGCCCTCTGCCTCTAAAAGATCCTCTACCACGTCCCTGTACTCCTTGTTCCAGTGACCTCTCATTCTGAATTTGAGGCTCTTCCTTCACTTGAAAAGCTTGTTCTTCAGTCCTCTCGATTGACTTATTGATCCGTGACTCATGAGATTTCAAAGAACCCAATAGTTTGATCGAATGAAAACACAAATAAGTCTTTTATTCCCTCTATGGCTGCAACCACATGATCAAACTTCGATGGTAAACTTCTTAAAACTTTCTAGACTACAATTTCATCACCTACCTCTTCACCATATGATTTCATTTGACTTACAGTTCCACTAACTCTTGATTAAAAATCTTGCAGAGATCCATTATTTTTCATGAGAAATGTTTCAAAATTATGACGAAGAGATTGTAGTTTTACAGTGATTACCTTTGAGGAACCTTGAAACTCTGTTTTCAAAATCAGCCAAGCATCTCTTGAGGTATTAGCTGCTGGAATTCTTGAGAGAATTGTCTCATGAACAGCTTGCTGAAGAAACAATAGAGCTTTGGAGTCCTTTGTTCTTATTTCTTTCAATCTCCTTTTATCCTCTGCATTTGGCTCTTTTACATCAATGAATCCATCTTCGACTATGTCCCACAATTCTTGAGACCTAAACAAGGTCTTCATCTTGATACTCCTAAACTCATATTTCTAACTATTGAAGACGGGTATGAGAGGTTGTGAAGAAAAGGGCATACCAGTTGCTGCCATCACTCTTTTTTTGTTCTTATAATACACTCCTTTACTGTTTCTTAGTCTCTTATTGCCTAGTCAAAGACTAAACTCATGCTCTGATACCACAATGTAGGAAGAAGAGAGATTATTCAATTAGAACAGATAGAGTTGAACAAAGAAGATGGAGGAAATATTTGAGCATACTTTATTAACTAGAAGTTTCTCCCTTTTGTAGGCTTACAAACTCAGAAAGATTATAGACTCCACTTGACTAAAAACTAGGAAACGTACCAGAAAAGTAGTAACTAATAAAGACTCTTTCAACTCTAGTAGAAGACTTATTCAACCTACGGTAAAACTTATCATAAGCAGTAAACTTTAAAAAATAGATTTTAAATCAATTCTCAACAATACTTGTACAATGTGTGGTGAAAATTTGTTTATTCCATGTTTTGCATCTGAGTCTAGAACTTGCCCTACATGTTATTGAACCGACAAAAAAAGTGTTGCTTTGTTTAGGAGATGATAATAGGCTTTCTTTGATTTGTCATATAAATTTTAGCCTTTTCAGACATTATATCAATAGTTAGTCCTTTTGAGCCTGTAGCCTTTTGTTGGTAGCCATATTTTGTCCTTAACTATTTTGTTGAATCCCTAATTTTTGCACCTTGCTTCTTTGAGCACGATAGCATAGACTTATCATAATTATTAAATCTGAAGAAAAGGATTGTTGAGTGTAAAAGGTAATCAATGATAGCTACAAATTGTTGAAAAAAATCCTTTTTAAAAGAATGTGATATGAAAAAAAAACAAAAAAAAAACAATTCTTTTGAGAAAACAAAAGAAAAAATTATTGTAGAAAAAAATAATGAATGAAGCATTCTTGATATGATGAGAAGTACTTGTGAAATAATTGTTGAAGAGAGGGCTGAAAAATAAAGATAAGAAAATAATGGGTGATGAAGTCCAAAAGTGTAAAGTGCTTAGGGAAGTGTAAGTCACTAATATATAGTTTTCCTACCCGTCCTCTAGCTTACATTACAACTTGTTAATTTCATATTTGATTCTATTCGAGCATGCTTAATTAATGGAGATGTACATAATGGGCAAGCCTATAGTTCTTTGTGCATACATGTGAACTTTATTTGTGAGTGTGAGAGTTGTTCTTTGATATGAAGTCTTTAATTTATATTCAATCTCTTGAATTGAGTGTGTGGACTATTTCGTCTTGTGAGGGCACTTGTGTCATGATATATAGGTGATTTTATTAGATTTCTTTGGTGAGAGTGGGTGAGCAAACTTAAATTTGATGAGTTCAAAGTCCTTCCTTGAGGTTAGGAGGTTAGAGGCTTGTTGTTTATTTTTGTATCTTGCACAATGATTGAGAAGTGTACTTGATGTTTTGAAACTGGTATATGGCCTAATTGTTTGTATCTTCTAAAGTGGTGGCATTCCTAATTTGATTTTTTTGAAATTAGCTTTAATGTTTGTCGAGGACGACCAAAAAGTTTAAGTATGGGGTGTTGATGTGAGGAGAAAAATACATATTTTTATCATTATTTGCCTCATATTTTTATTTGTATTTTTCCTTTTTGAGCATGAATTTTATGGATTATGTTCAATAGTGTAATTTATTTGTAGGAGTAAGTTTGTGTAAAGTTGGAGAATTTTGGAGCTAAAATGAATTAAAGATGGAAGATTATAGAAGGAAATCAAGCAAGCAGCTTAAATTCAAACGTTTGGCAGAAATCAAAGAAGTCAATAGCCACGTGGCTGCATATGAAGAGATGCACAAAATTGTTGACTCGATTATAGTTTCACGCGTACAACTAGGAAACCAATTCCTTTTGGTTTTGGTTTCCCAATTTGTTTTGAATTCAATTATTTTATTTAGGGTTTTCTATATCTATAAACAGATCATGGGAATAATTATTAGGGGAAAATATAATTTAGAGGCACAATATACTGGATAGGGAAAAGTTGTCAATACTTTTTGGGGTTCTTTCCTTCTTTTTCTTTCTTAGTATTAGTAGCTAAAACCCTTATTCTGGGGTTGCGGCTACGGGTAATTGTTGAACATCAATTGTTTTGAATTAATGCTTGTTATCACTTAAATTACTCTTGTATTCTTGTTTTAGTATTCCATGCTTGATCACCATAGAGATAAATATATTGTCTATTCTTGGACTTGGGAGACGAAGAGGTAGATACGCCAAAGAATACAAAGAGCTTGATCTATCTTACATATCACTTGATTAATTCGTGTTTAGGATTGCCACCCGGACGAACACCAAGCTTGGTTACGAAACATGATGAAATATAAATTCTCGCCCGGTAAGCTTGCCTATCCCCACTCAACGATGTAGTTAGACAGTCAATTGGAGTAGGCGATTAAAGGTCGGGACACCATGATCATAAAATCAACCTTCTATATCAGTAATTTGATAACCGTAGTTGATTCATGCATGAGATATGATACATGAAACCTTAAGCATGCTGCTGCCCTGGAATTGTCAAAATCACTGTAAGTAATTTTATTATTTCATTCTTGCATTCTTAGTAGTTAAATACAAATTCAACTCTTTGTCACTCCTGAATACATAATTAGACTAGTACAATTTAGTAAAATAGTTAATTGACAAGTCCTTTGGGTTTGATAATCCGACTCTTTTAGAGCAACTATATTAGTTGCGCAACCACGTACAGTTGCGTGTGCAATTAGGAGCAACAATACCTCAAGCTTATCCACAAGCCAATAACCAGGTATGCTCATCCATAGGCTGCCCGGCATGGCACTGCGAGCTTACCCAAAAATATATGTATCAACGGGCCGTTCGGTATGATGTCTCGAGCTCATCTACAATGTGAATCAAAAGTAAACTGTAGCCCAGCCAAGCTATTGGGCCACCCGGTATGATACCTCGAGCTGATCTACGACCTAAATCAAAAGTAAACTGTAGCCCAGCCAAGCTTTTGGGCCACCCGATATGATACCTCGAGCTGATCAGAGTATATGCAGCTAAAAGGTGCAGTAATTCAAGTAAAAGGGCCTTTTCACCACTTTTATGCAACACAAGTCTCAAGGACTTCCAACTCATTAAGAATAACCTCCTTTACTGCCAACAAGTTATTTCCTTCTCACAACTCACGCAAATAGACACTCCACAGAAGTATCATCACAATCAACTCACGGAATACACACACAAAATCAGGCAGAATACCCGTCACACCGTAAGAGTACTAACCTGGGACTTCTGCTAATCCAAGCTCACAGCCTTAGGCCCAACAGTTAAATAGACAAACAACAAAGAAGCACAACTCAAGGAAGAATCAAAACCATCAGTCAAACCAATACAAAACAATCACACACCATGAAACCCTATATTTCGCGCCACCTAGAGGCTAGGTCTAACGATACTACTCACAAAAGGATCACCTACACTAAGGCCTCTCCAAATAAACTTAAACAAAACCACTAAACTTATGGCCATAACTACCCAAGGATAAAAAAAACTCAACAAACCTAAGGGTTCAACCTAATCATATGATACTACCAAAATATACTTTATCTAACAAAGCCTTGTCTAAGAAAAGGAATCCATAACTTACCTCAATGCCGAAAACCGCACATGAACTAGAATTCCCTATGCTTTTCCCTTCCGGAGAGCCTCGAATTGCTTCCAAGCTATCAAGAACACAATGAGTAAGTTAGTACGAGTCCAACGATACCTGTATCACTAACTCAAAAAATAGAGTGGAAATTAGGCCTAAAACAACCATAAATCAACTTAACCAAAATACGAAACGAAAATTGTCATACTGTCCTTATTGGGATAAGGATCACATGCCCAAAATATGGGAGCAAACGCGACTCAATCTGGAACTTAAATGGCAAAAATACAATACATTCAAGTTTAGAATTCAAGGAATTTGAGGTCGGAAATGAACTTGAAGCCATAAAAACATTGTCACGACCCAAGGTACACCCTAGGAGTAACATAGCGTATAGGACCCCGAGAGGCCCTACACAAGCCACTTAGCATGCATAACATAGATTATAGAAATAGTGAAAGATTTAAAACAACATTTCATATTAAAAGAGTTTACAAAATGAAGCAGAAGTCTACATAGTCTCAATAGCCATCTACTACTTCAAGAGTGACCGGGATGTAACCCTGGAATCACGTACAATATCTGAAAGTAAAAACTAAAATTGATAAAGGTTCTGTCCTCGAAACATGAGGACTAACCACTACTAAGTACGATCGAGGTTAATCCTAGCAGCGGGGATGAGAACGTGTAACGCACCTTACATTGGAGAAAATAATGTAGGACAGAGTATGCATTAATACAAATATGTAGCAAGTATGATAGCAATGCATAGAGATATAAATCATGATAAAAGGATCTTTTCATGCTCATGCAAAGACCAAGTTGAAACCATAAGAAAAGGGTTAGAAAGCATCATAATAGTCATGGTCAAATGCAAGTAAAACTTCTCTTAAGAACACTTGGGAAATACTTCTTTAAGTAACCTTAGTTCATCTTTAGTGTGGAAAATAGCCTTAACCGACATAGAAACCATGTGAGCTATAACATGGAATCCGGCGTCTACCCCACACCAAAAATGGGTGTTCTCACTTGCCAAGGCAAGAACCTTAACTTCTAGCTTACATGGATCCACTAGCTAATGTCTATCTAAGACAATCATGTATATCTAAGACAATGATCATATGGGTTCACATAGGTAAGGGATAAGGAGATTGCTACTAGAAACTCGGCCTCTAGCTATGGGAGATCTTTCATCTCAATGTCCACTAGGTGCTAAGCATAAATCCCACAGAATAGTCATAATTCTTTAATTGACTTATCTTTCATGGAAGGCACTTCAAATCGCCAATCCAAATTAACTTTCTTTAGAATAGATCTTAAACTTGATTCTAAGTTAGTTGAGAAAACCTTTCAACTCTTAAGAATCCTTATGTGAGAAAATCATTTCACATGCATGTATCGAGTGATATGTGAGAAATCCTTTCACAAAAACAACAACAACATATATGCTTAACTGTCAAAGAATCTTAAATCATAAATTCATCTTGGAAAATAGAAAACATGCATATCTTCATAAACTCTTCTTTCATGGCTAAAAGCCCACATTATATCATCTTAGCTTAGAAAAATGGGGTATGCATGGTTCATGTGGTTTCATCTTTAAATCATGGAATTATCTCAATTCATTCTTAATAGATCATAAACAATCAATTATATCAATATTGAAAGGAACCCATAACATAGAAGAAAACCCTAACTTCAACTGAGAATTTCTAACTTTAAAATTCGGAAATTTAGGAACTCTATGAAGGAAAGGGATCCATAGATGAAGACTATTATATCTTAGCACTCAAAGCCCTTAAGAAATTTGGTGAACAACAGACTTGATCTTGAAACCCTAGGTTGACTTCTTCTTCTTCTTCTGGAGAGAGAATATTTTTTGGGAAGATGAACTTGTTCTTCTTTTTGGTAAATTGAGAGAATGTCTTGAATGGGTGATTTTGTGGGTAAAAGCCTTTATATAGGAATTTGGTTTAAGGTTAAAACGACATGGTATTGAATTAAAATGATTTGGAACAAACCCAAAAGACCCTGCCTTAAAAACTAACTGAGACACTTGAGGGGAGACTTCACGTCCCGTCATAGGCACCATGGCCCGTGAGTTGGGTCTTGAAGAACCCCCTGACTGAGGGTATCCACTATTACAAGTTCACAACCGTCCTAGTGGCTCGTCGAAGGTACCACGGCCCGTCCAACGGTCTGTGGTCCTTGACCAGTGTGCTAGGAAAGGACCCCTTCTAGGGATTCCTTTTCACAACGCCAATGACGGCCCGTCAACCTACCCACGGGTTGTATGGGCCTCAGTGGGAGGGATTCCTGCGAGGAAGGTCTGGGGGACTTACGACGGCCCCCTTCACAGACCATGGTTCCCTTCACGGCCTGTCAGGAAATCCGTGGAGGGTTCCATGGTCCAGTTTTTGGCCTGTGAGTTTTCCCACTACCCTTTTCTAGCCTTTCTCAAATCTGAGGTGTGACAATATCTCCCCTTGGGAACATTCGTCCTCAAATGAGATTAAAAACATCATAAGGAAGATAGGAACTCAAACCTAACAGCCCAACATGCATGAAATCACAAAATACACATATCCGAGTAGTACGCTCTGCTTCCCCATCGGTTTGCGGATGAAAGACTGTACTAAGATTAACACGACTACCAAGATCCTTTTGAAAAGATTTCCAAAACTGAGAAGTGAATTGGGTACCACGATTAGAGATAATAAACAAGGGAACTCTATGCGACCTAACCATCTCTCTCAAATATAACTTAGCATAGTCCTCCGCCGAATAGGAAACTTTGATGGAAATGAAATTAGCTGATTTCATCATTCAATCTACTATGACTCAAATCGAATCATATTGTCGGCAGGTGCAAGGTATCCCGACAATGAAGTCCATATTTAAATCTTCCTATTTCCATGTAGGAATACTAATGTCGTTGGATAAACCTCCCAGTTTCTTATGCTCAACTTTCACTTATTGACAATAAGGATACTTAGCCACATATTCCGCAATATACTTATTCAATCCATTCCACCAATAGACCTCCGGCAAGTCACGGTACATCTTGGTGGCTCTCGAGTGAATGGAATATCGAGAACTACGGGCTTCTGATAAGATCTGATATCTCAAGTCATCTTTATTGGGAACACACAAACGACCTAGATAACTAAGCACACTATCTCTCCCTTGGGAGAAAGCCTCTACGGACTTTTTAAGAATTACTTCCTTCGATTTAGCCAACGTCGAATCAAGACCTTGCTTGGCTTTCACATCTGCCACAAAAGACGATTCTGAACAATTTTGAACCACAACACCACCCTTGGTGGAGTCTACAGATTGAACACCCATCCGGGCGAATCTATGTGAATATCGAACCAATTCTTTCTTACGATCCTCTATATGAGCAACACTACCCATTACAAATCAACTAGGAGCATCCGCCACCACATTCGCTTTACCGAGTTCATAGAGAACACTCATATAATAATCCTTTAGTAACTCATGCCACCTTCTTTGGCAAAGATTTAGATCCTTTTTATTTAACACATATTGTAAACTCTTGTGGTCGGTAAAGACATCGACGTGAACACCATATAATAAATGCCTCCAAATTTTCAAAGCAAACACAACCGCCGCTAGTTCTAAATCATGGGTAGGATAGTTCTTTTCATTTAACCTAAGTTGCTTTGAGGCATAGGGAATGACTTCCCCATTTTGCATAAGGAAACGTCCTAATCCAATCCTTGAAGCATCACAGTAAACAACAAACCCATTGGTTCCTTCCGATAAAGTCAACACCAGAGCTTAAGTAAGTCTATCTTTTAATTCCTGAAAACTCTTCTCACAAGCTTCCGACCATAAGAATTTTTCTTTCTTTTTAGTCAATGCTGTCAATGGAGAGATAATCGACGAAAATAGTTCCACAAACCTTCTATAGTAACCGACTAATCCAAAGAAACTTCTAATGTCCGAAGGGGATAGAGGTCTAGGCCAACTCTTGACCGCATCCGTCTTCTTAGCATCTACCTCAATACCCTTTTCGGAAACAATGTGACCAAGAAAATTCACAGACTTTAACCAAAACTCACATTTACCAAACTTTGCAAAGAGTTGTTGGTCCTTGAGGACTTGCAACACAATCCTCAAATGATTAGTATGCATGTCTTGACTCCTTGAATATATCAATATATTATCAATGAACACAATAAAAAATATGTCAAGGTGTTGCCTAAACACCCTATTAATCAAGTACATAAAAGTAGCTGGAGCATTAGTCAAGCCAAAAGACATCACCAAAAACTCATAATGACCATAGCAAGTTTGAAAAGCCGTTTTCGGAATATTGTCTTCCTTTACCTTCAATTGTTGATAACCCGACCATAGGTCAATCTAAGAGAAGTAACTTTCTTCTTGTAGTTGGTCAAACAAATCATCTATCCTTGGGAGAGGATACTTATTCTTAATGGTCACCTTGTTCAACTGATGATAATCAATACACATATAAAGCGAACCATCTTTCTTTCGAACAAACAAAACAGGACCACCCCAAGGAGAGATACTCGATCGGATGAAACCCTTATCCAAAAATCTTTCAATTGCTCTTTCAATTCCTTAAGTACTGCCGGAGCCATTGGGTAAGGAGGAATAGAAATAGATTGCGTATCTGATAAAAGGTCAGTACTAAAGTCTATTTTCCTTTCAGGAGAAATACCGGATAGATCATCTGGAAACACTTCCAGAAACTCATTTACAGTGGGGACCGACTCAAGATCATGGGTTTCAGAATTTAGATCCCTGACCCTAACTAGATGGTAAAAACCAACCCTTAGAAATCATATTTCTAGCTTTAAGACAAGAAACAAACCGACCTTTTGGCATAGAATTTCCCCCCTTCCACTCTAGGATGGGCTCATTCAGAAACTGAAACTTAACCACTCGGGTTCTATGAGATCGAAATCTAGCATATCAAGCTCTACAAGATCAACATAAGTGACTCTATGAGATAAGGAAACATGACGATTTCTATAGACTCTCTTAGCCACAATAGATTAACAGATAAGAGTAGAGACATAAAATTGATCTAACAACACATCCGGAAGAATTTAAACTTCATATGCACATATACCGTCACAAAAGAGAAGGTAGCACCAGGATCAAGCAAAGCATAAAAATCAAGATGAAAGACTTTCAACATACCAGTAACCACATAGGGAGAACCCTCTAGCTCTTGGCGAGTCTGGAGTGCATAAAATCTATTTTGCTTTGGAGCACTTGAACCCAAACCACTAGGCGGAGCTTGTTTACCTTCCCTTCCCTTAGCCGTATGTGCTGGACAATCCCTTATCTTATGGCCACTATCACCACAACCATAGAAAACATCTATACCGGCTAAGCATTTGCCATTGTGCTTCCTTCAACACTTAGCACAAGTAGACAATGAAGATCAACTACCATTTTATCCTTGAGGTTTAGCGTTAGACACCCTATCCTTGTTGAATCTAGAAGGAGCAGGGAAGGAACCTTAACCGGAAAACCATGGCCAGAATCTAGAGCGGCCACGTCTATTAGACCTTGAATGTGAAAAGTCACCATCACTGATCCTTGCTTTCTTTTTCTTCCTAGACCATCCCTTAAGTTTCTCTTCTTCTATTTATTGAGCATGAACCATAAGACCAGAAATATCCATATCATTGATAAGCATGTCGGTACAATATTCTTTGACTACCATCTCGGACACTCCCGAGACAAACTTAGTCATCCTTGTCCTAGGATTAGCAATCATAGTAGGAGCATACCTAGACAATTGGGTGAACATCAAAGTATATTCTTTCACACTCATGTCTCCTTGACAAAGGTTGATGAATTCAAGCACCTTTGCCTCCCTCATTTCAAGGGGAAAGAACCTATCAAGGAAAGCAACCTTATACTTTTCCCAATCGAGAGAACCCACATGAACTGCCATCCCTTCCTTCCATTGGTTGAACCAAATTTGAGCAATTCCCTTAAGTTGGTAAGCGGCCAATTTCACCTTTTCCACCGGCGTCACTCCCATAATCATCAATAACTTATATACCTCATCAACGAACTCTTGAGGATCTTCCTCAACCTTAGAACCATGAAATTCTGAACGATTCATCCTATTGAAATCCCTAACTCTAGATGCCACCGTACCCATATTTGGGTTCACGGGGATCACAACCTCTATATTGGCTTGAGCCAACACCTGGAAAGCATCCCTAAATTCTGCATAAGTCACTTGCACGACCAAAGAGTCGACCGAAACTTGAGGAGCTTGAGGGGAAGCCTTTTGTTCCACATTCTCATTTGTATTTCTGCTAACATAAGCTCTTGGAGGTGCCATTTCCTGAAAAGCATCGGACATGGATTAGGAGAAAGTACTTATAGAGTTTCTCTCTATCGCACGACTTAGAGTAATGAAAGAAGAGAAGTTTCCTAATCATCTTATAACTTCCTATTCATAAGTGTGGCGTGCTTCACACTTATAACAAGACCCTACTCGACATGGCATATGAGACATCCTAGGACATTTCTAAGCCTGGTGCTCTAATACTGAGTTTCTCATGGCCCAAGGTACACCCTAGGAGTAACATAGCGTATAGGACCTCGAGAGGCCCTACACAAGCCACTTAGCATGCATAACATAGATTATAAAAATAGCAAGATATTTAAAACAACATTTCATATTAAAAGAGTTTAAAAAATGAAGCGAAAGTCTACATAGTCTGAATATCCATCTACTACATCAAGAGTGATCGGGCGTTAACCGTGGCTTCACATACAATATCAAAAATTAAAGACTGAAATTGATAAAGGTTCCATCCTAGAAACATGAGGACTCACCACTACTAAGTACGATCAAGGTGACTCCTAGCTAAGGGGATGAAAACCTGTAACGTCATACCCTACATTGGAGAAAACAATGTAGGCAAGAGTATGCGTTAGTAAAAATATGTACCTAGTATGATAGCGATGTATCGAGATATAAATCATGCTAAAAGGACATTTTCATGCTCATACAAAGACCAAGTTGAAACCACAAGAAGAGGGTTAGAAAGAATTATAATAGTCATGCTCAAATGCAAGTAAAACTTCTCTTAAGAACACTTGGGAAATACTTCTTTAAGTAACCTTAGTTCATCTTTAGTGTGGTATTAGCCTTAACCGACATAGAGACCATGAGAGCTATAACATGGAATTCGGTGTCTGCCCTACACCGGATAGGGTGTTCTCACTTACCAAGGCAAGAACCTTAACTTCTAGCTTACGTGGATCCACTAGCTAATGTCTATCTAGGACAATCATGTCTATCTAGGACAATCATGTCTATCTAAGACAATGAACCAATAGTGGCATTTATGTAATGGATATTGAGATTGCTACAAGAAACTCGGCCTCTAGCGACGGGAGAGCTTCCATCTCAATATCCTCTCGGTGCTAAACATAAATCCCACAGAATAGTCATAATTCTTTAATTGGCATATATTTTATGGAAGGGACTTTAAATCGCCAATCCTAAGTAACTTTACTTAGAATAGCTCCTAAACTTGATTCTATGTTACTTGAGTAAACCTTTCAACTCTTAAGAATCCTTATGTGAGAATATCCTTTCACATGCATTTATGAGTGATATGTGAGAAATCCTTTCACAACAACAAAATCAACATATATGCTTTACTCTCAAAGCATCTTAAATTATAAATTCATCTTTGAACATAGAAAACATGCATATCTTCAAAAACTCTTCTTTCATCGCTAAAAGCCCACATTATAGCATCTTAGTTTAGAAAACATGGGGTATGCATGGGTTCATGGGGATTCATCTTAAAATCATGGAATTATCTCAATTCATGCTTATAGATCATAATGAATCGATTATATCAATATTGAAAGGAACCCATAACATAGAAGAAAACCCTAACTTCAATTAGGAATTTCTAACTTTAAAATCTGGGAATTTAGGAACTCTATGGAGGAAAGGTCTCCATATATGAAAACTATTATACCTTAGCACTCAAAGACCTTAAGAAATTTGATAAATTGGAGACTTTATCTTGAAACCCTAGGTTGACTCATTCTTATTCTTCTTTTTGGTAAATTGAGAGAATGACTTGAATGGGTAATTTTGGGGGTAAACACCTTTATGTAGGACTTTGGGTTAAGGTTAAAACGATATGGTATTGAATTAAATCGATTTAGAAAAGACCCAAAAGACCCTAACTTAAAAACTGACGGAGACACTTGATGGGAGACTTCACGGCCCGTCATAGGCACCATGGTCCGTGAGCTTGGTCGTGAAAAATCCCCTGACTGAGGGTCCTCACTTTTACGAGTTCACGACCGTCCTAACGGCTCATCAAAGGTACCACGACCTGTCCAACGATCCACGGCCCTTGACCAGTGTGCTAGGGAAGGACCCCTTTTAGGGACTCCTTTTGACGACGCCAATGACGGCCCATCAACCTCCCCACGGGCCGTCTGGGCCTCCATGGAAGGAATTTTTGCGAGGCAGTTCTGGGGGACTTACCATGGTGCCCTACACGGATTGTGGTCCTCTGCAAAGCCCGTCAAGGGCTCCTTAGAGGGTACCAATGTCCAGTTTTTGGCCTGTGAGTCTTCCCACTACCCTTTTCTAGCCTTTCTCGAATCTGAGGTGTGACCACTTGGGAAAATTCATCCCCGAATGAGATTCAAAACATCATAAGACACATAGAAACTCAATCCTAACAACCCAACATGTATGAAATCACAAAAATGCACATATGCGAGGAGGAAACATCAACTCCAAGCTAAAGCATGCTCAAAATATCTTTTTATATAGTATATATGCAACTCATATTCAATTGCACATAAACATGAAGAAATCAATCAACTAAATCATTTTTTTCAAAAACTAAGGATTTTCATGAACATGCATGAATGGAGAAATCATGGGAATATCTAACACACATGACACCAAAGAGTAAACCACGAGGAACTAAATACCTCAAGCTAGAGTTGGGATGGAGGGAAAGAGATGAGGATAACGGGATATCAAATCAGCCTCGGCCTCCCAAGTAGCACCCTCAACTAACTGATTCCTCCAAAGGACTTTCACCGAAGCAATTTCTTTATTTCCCAACTTTCGAACTTGCCAGTCTAAGATCTCAACCAGAACTTCTTCATAAGAAAGGCTATCTTTTATGGCAAGTCTCTCCAATGGCAATATAAATTTTAGATCACCAACACATTTATTCAACAAAGAGACATGGAAAACTGGATGCACCGATGCCAAGTCATTAGGCAATTCAAGTTCATAAGCAACCTTACCAGCACGCCTCAAAATCTTATATAGGCCCACATAACGGGGACTAAGCTTACCTTTCTTTCCAAATCTCATTACACCTTTCATGGGTGAAATTTTCATGTAAAACCAATCATTCACATCAAACTCAAGATCTCTTCTTCTAACATCGGCATAGGAATTTTGCACACTTTGAGTTGTTCTCAACCTTTCTCTAATAAGCCGATCCTTCTCCATAGCCTCATGTACCAACTCAGGACCTACCAAACCATTTGCTACTAGCGTATGGCAGCTACACGCAATCAAGAAAACAAACAAGTATATCTCAACTTAAAATTAAGCCCTTAACCGGCAAGGTCCCTGTCAACAGATCTACAAAAGAAGCAGCTACTCCCAAGAGTTCATATAAAGAAATAGCCAACTAGCACATAAGTCCTGATTGGGCCGTCGAGGCCACCATGATATCTATACCGAAATTGAAAGCAAGTATATATAGAGACAATACGCCAAACAACTAACAAGCTTCAGCAAACCAACAAACTAGGCCAACATGGCCATAACATAGCTATACACCCCACACACACACTAGTCTGCAAGCCTCTAAGAGTAGTAAAGATTGGTGGGACAGGGCCCCAGCCTACCCATAAAATTATATACAACAAAAGCTAACAAACCTCCAAACTCTGGCAGCTCCGGAGGAAAGGGGCTAGCCAACCGGATAGAAGTCAATCCTGCAGCTAAGGAGTTCTACTGGGTCGTCTGTCGGGACCTGCAGGCATGGATGCAGTACCCCTAAGAAATGGGGCATTAGTATGAAATAATGTACCGAGTATGAAAGCCAATAGATTATGAGCAGGTATCCTAATTTACTGGGAATAATCCGATAAATAAATCAAGGATAAGATAAGTGTACTGACCTGCTTCTAAATCTAAACATATCAAAAATAAGAAAACAACAACCTAACCAAGCCCCCATATGCTCGGCAGGTACAAACAGCACACAAAACCAGCTACCCAGGCCCACATAAGCCCAGAAGGTGCCAATCAGTCTATATACCCCTATCGGTAGTCTCCTAACCCCGTAGGCAGTCACATAGCACTCTTAGGTAATAATATAGCCCCGTAGGTAGCACATAGCTCTCTTATGCATCAATATAGCTTATAGAAAACTCATAGCCCTCTTAGACAACAACATGACCCTGTAGGCAGCACATAGCCTTCTTAGGAGTCAATATAGCCCCATAGGCACCTCATTGCCCTTCTAGGCATCAATATAGCCCCGTAGGCAACTTATAGCCCTTATAGGCATCAATATAGCCGCGTAGGCAACTTATAGCCCTTCTAGGCATCAATATAGCCGCGTAGGTAGAACATAACCCTTCTAGGCATAGGTCACATTCCTGCAGCTAACCACAATAGCCCCAAGGGCAACAATAACAATCCAATAGGATAAAAGCGAGCAATTTAGTTATAAGCAACCTATACGAATATCCTCTAAGTCGTGTCAAACAAAGGGACGCTACTAACTGAATAAGAATCCCGACAAGGGAGGATTATGTCCACTCGAGCAGTCAACAATCAACAATAATGGCTACACGTATAACAATGATAACAAACCAATTACGTTGCTCCTAAACTTTAAGGAAACATGCCGTAAGAAAGCAATAGCCTTAACATACCTTTTTCGATGAATTCATATGGCCTAACGACTTTTACTCACAGCCCCCCTCGATACTACAACAAGGCAGGACCATAATCAACACACAAGAATAGAAGATACAACGATAATCTGATAAAAGATATGTATTTCCATCGCAAATTGCTATTTGCGACTTATCAAAGCTAGAGTCGATGAAAGAAGGGCCTTACCTTGATCTTAAGTTTGTAATACACCTCAAAACCTTAAAATATGTCCAAACCCTTGCTGTCCCAACACCAAAGTATGATATTCTATGAAATTGATAAAATAAATTATACCACGATGACCAGCTCAACGCGTAGAACAACTTTCGTCAAGGACTTAAGTCGAGAAAATCTATAATTTGGTTGATCCTAGAAATGGGTTTCATAATTTTTTCGGTTCTTCACTAAAAAAATGAAGAAAAAGTCAAAAAAGAAGATATATATAAAGTTCCACCGAGCTAGTGCCCCACCTCACGTGCCTGCTTGTGCAGTCTCACGAAAATGTAAATATCTCTCTACTATGATATTGTATGAACAAACCGTTTGATGCGTTGGAAACTAGACTCTTAGACCTTCGATTTGATAGGTCGTGGTACCCATAAATCTTTATAGATTGGGAGAAAACCTCTGGGACATTTGACACAAATTTAGAGAAAACTTTAAAAAGGAACTTACGATAACTTTCGCCAACTTTTATTTTGCCACCTACCTAGCTTCAAAACTTGAGATACAACCCTTGAATACTTAAATTATGACATAGCACATCATTCTTAATTTATTACTCACCCTCTTTGTCTTTCCACGAAGGTACGAGTTAATTTAGACGTCTTGAAAAGTCTGGGTGTTACAGCATAATAGTTAGATTAGCCATCCAGGTAGTGGTGTCGTACATTCATTGAGACTAGGCCAGTTGGTTCACCTGTAGTCACCTGGACCGAGTTCTCTGAGGCCTTCTTGGCTAGATTCATCCCTCACAACATTAGAGATCACTCTGAGATCAATTCTCTAGGTTGGAGCAAGGCTCCATGACTCTGTCAGAGTATGAGGTGAGGTTTCACGAGCTCTAACATCATGCAACAATGATTCTACCTACTGAGGATGAGAGAGTTCGATGTTTTATTTGTGGGTTAGGACTCCAGATTTGGATTGAGACTCAGTCTATGGTCTCCATGGTTTATTCTTTTTTGGATGTTATTGATCACAACCGCACTATTGAGGAGCTCTATCCTAAGGCATAAGGGGCAGCGACAAGAGAGCCAGACATGAGGGTAGCTACAATGAGTCCCGCTCAAGGCTTAGGGAGGTATATGATAGGGTTCGACTATGGTTTTAGTAGTGACAACCCCGTCAGCCTGTTTAGGCCAATTCAGAGTTTAGAGGGGCATCGGTACAACCAAAAACATAGGTCCCATGCTAGGGCTTCAAGTCGTGGTGGCCATTCTACGGGGAGCAGATCATCTTCAGGTTATTTTGGCTGTGGTGAGTTAGGTCACTGGGCCAGAGATTGCCCTTTGTGTACACAGATTGCTCTAGTTCCACATCCAACTTTACCAGCTCTACCAACAACATCTCTAGGTAGAGGTCAAGGTTAGGGTCAGGACCATCCCGCTGGGCAGTATGGTATTCTCGGTGGTCCCCGGGGAGGTAGGTCAAGTGGTAAGACTGATGGCCAAGGCAGAGGCTGACAGGGCCATTTCTATGCTGATCCAGCAAGGGCGGAGGTTGAGACATCCGATGATGTGATCACAGGTATGATTCTCTTATGCCGTCAGCCTACCTAGAGTTTATTTGACCATGGTTCTACATATTCTTATGTGTCTGTGTATTATGTTTCTCATATGGGTATGAGTTATGAGCTTATGTCAGTGCCATTGTGTGTGTTGACCCCTGTGGGTGAGTCTTTAGTAGTAGATCAAGTGTTTCGATCTTGCTTGTTACTATCTAGGGTCATGACACTCGGGATGACCTTATATTGTTAGATATGCTTGATTTCGATGTGGTTTTAGGCATGGACTGCTTATCCCCCTGTAACGTGGTTTTAGATTATTTCTCTAAGATAGTTACCTTAGCGATGCCTGGTATTCCTCCGGTGGTGTGGCACGGTTCCATTAGTAGCACACCAGTTGGAGTTATCTCTTTTATTCAGGCTTGGAGGCTAGTGGCTAGCGGATGTCTATCCTATTTGGCATATGTGCGGAATGTGAGTAGGGAAGTCCCTTCAGCTGAGTGTGTGCCAGTTGTTTGAGCTTTTGTAGATGTGATTCCTACCGACCTACCCCCAAAGTGTGATATTGACTTTCCTATTGAGTTTGAGCCAGGTACTCAGCCTATTTCCATTACGCCATATCAAATGGCTCCCGTAGAGCATAATGAGCTTAGTGTTCAACTTCACGATCTATAAGGTAAGGGGTTCATCAGGCCTAGTGTATCGCCTTGGGGCGTTCCCATTCTGTATGTGAAAAAGAACGACGGTTTTTGTGAAGGTGTATTGATTATATGCAGTTGAATAAAGTGATGGCGAGGAACCATTACCCCATGCCTAGGATTGATGATCTATTTGACCAAGTTCAGGGTGCCTCAGCGTTCTCAAAGATTGATTTGAGGTTTGGTTATCATCAGTTGAGGATTAGGGCAGCGGACATATGTAAGACGTCATTTAGGTCCTAGTGATCCGTAAGCTGAAGAATAAGTTTTGGCAACTAGGAACGAGTTATGGCCACTATGAGTTCCTAGTGATGTCTTTTGGGTTGACTAATGCCCATGGTGCCTTCAAACACTTGATGACGCGAGTTTTCAAGCCGTATCTTGATTTTTTTTGTCATTTTGTTCATATATGACATCTTGGTATACTTGCGGAGTAGGAGTGATCATTAGTAGCATTTGAAGATTGTTCTCAAGACTTTCAGAGATCAACGACTTTATGCCAAGTTCTCAAAGTGTGAGTTTTGGCTTGATTCTATAGCATTCTTGGGGCATGTGGTTTCCAAGGATGGACACATGGTAGATTTAGCCAAGATTGAGGCAATTCATGATCGAGACAAGCCTACATAAGTTACTGAGGTTTGGTGCTTGGTCGGATTAGCAGGCTACTACCTACGATTTGTTGAGGGCTTCTCCACAATTGTAGCACCTCTGATACGGTTGACTTACCTTGATGTGCTTGTTGAGTGGTATGAGGAGTGTGAATTTATCTTTTGGAGGCTCAAGGAGTTGCTAATTACTGCTCCTATATTCACTCTTCCATTTGAGGGTGAGGACTTCACAATTTATTGTGATGCATCAGGCGTCGGTTTGGGTTGTATTATGATGTATTGGGGTCGGGTTATTGCTTATGCAATAATACATCCTAGACTACATGAGTGCAACTATCCCACCCATGACTTGGAGTTGGCGGCGGTAATTTTCACGCTTAAGATCTTGAGACACTACCTGTATGGAGTTCGTTGTGAGTTCTACACTGATCACTGGAGTCTTTAGTAATTATGAGCTAGAGGGACCTTAATTCGAGGAAACATCGCTAGATTGAGCTTCTAAAGTACTATGACCTCTCTATTCTCTACCATCCTAGCAAGGCAAATGTAGTAGCAGACGCCTTGAGTTTGAAGGTAGTGAGTATGGGTAGTCTAGCCTTCCTATATACTGTGTAGCGATCCGTAGATTTGGACGTTCAGTCCTTAGATAATTAGATGGTTCGATTAGATGTCTCATATTCTAGGTGTGTTTTAGCCTATGTGGAGTTTAGTCCTCTCTTCTTGATTAGATTCATGGTCGTTAGTTTGAGGATGAGGCCTTTTGGCACTTTGAGATCGGGTGTTAGCGGATGATTCCTGTCAGGTTACCTTGGATTCAAATGTGGTTTTATGGTTTGCAGAGAATATTTATGTTCTGAGAGTTGGGAGTTTGATACAACTTATACTTCGCGATGTCCATGTTTCTAGATATTCTATTCATTTGGGCACCACGAAGATCTATCGTGACTTGAGGCAACATTACTGGTGGGGTGGTATGAGGAGAGATATTTCAGACTATGTGTCCCGTTCCCTTAGTTGCCAATAGGTGAAGACCAAGCATTTGGGACAAGTGGTGAGCGTCAAAGATTACCTATTCTAGAGTGGAAGTGGGATGACATCACCATGGACTTTTTGGCAGGTTTGCCTCAGACTTCAAGAGGTGTTGATTGAATTTGGGTAATCGTTGATCGATTGACCAAGTCAGCACACTTCCTCCCTGTTCAATCTTCATCCAGCACCAAGAAGCTAGCCCGTATCTACATTCGAGAGGTGATTCGTCTGCATGGTGTGCTGGTCTCTATTATATCCGATTGGGGTGCTCAGTTTACTTTTAGCTTTTGGAGGACATTGCAGGATGAGTTGGGCCCTCTCGTTAACCTTAGTACAACCTTCCACCCACAGACTGATGGTCCGTCAGAGCGTACTATTTATGTCTTTGAGGACATGTTTCATGCTTGTGTATTAGAGTTTGGAGGTCAGTGGGACTAGTTCTTTCCTTTGGGGGAGTTTGCATACAACAGTAGCTACCATTCTAGCATTCAGATGCCTCCGTTTAAGGCCTTATATGGTAGGTGTTTTTGCTCTCCAGTTGGTTGGTTTGAGACTACAAAGCCTTGACCGCGTAGCACATACTTCATTCAGGAGTTTGGAGTAGGTGATAAACGCTCAACTACACCTCATCCAATACTAGGTGTAGGCGATCGTAATCTAGTATAAAAGCCAACGAAGAGTTGGGGTCGAACCCACAGGAAGCGGTACAAATTTGAATTCAGTTATGAAGTTATAAATGTGATCTAATAGGTTGTAGGAATAAAAATTATCAAAAACATTTAGATAAATTGAAAGGGTGACAACGAATGTCAGATGGGGGGATTGGTTTGTCAATTAGCAACTAAAACAATTATCAAAACAGGGGAATAAACAAGTAGAAAGGAATTCTCGGGGATGTGATGGATTATAGGCTAATTTCACTATATGGATAATTGGAATTTACTAACGATTGCTAAATCTCAGTAGGTAGGCTAGACTATAGATGCAATAGCTTTCTCTCGAACAACTATTACGATTCAAGCGAGTTCTCTCGAACCTCGACAACCTTAACAATATAAACAACCCAAAACCTTAATTTATCTACTCTCTCGAGCTATATAGGTAGAATCGAGTTTAGGATTCACTCTCTCGAGCTAAACCCACATCAACCCAATAGCTACAATCATTAATCGAAAACCTTGATTCTAAAACCTCTTTCTCAAGAAAGCCTAAAACACTAAGTTAGAATTGCATTTGCAACTACAATTTATAGATTAATACACAACTATCGATTAAACCCACTTCAATTAAGCATTTAAATCAGTAAATAACAATACCCATAAGCTAATTAAGCCAATAATCACATGATCACACCCCAAGAATTGGGGTTTTAGTCACACATCATAAAAAGAGAAATGATTACCAATTATGTTAGCCATGAACTGGGTAATGGTTTCCAATTCTCTACAATGCTTTAAATCGAATTAATTCAAAAACCCAATTCAAATTCCTCAAAACCAAGTCTCAAAAGCTTCAAAGTCTACAATGGAAATTTTGGAATCAGAACTCCTCAACTCTTCTTTTAAATTTCAATTTATAGTTTCCCAAATTTTGTCCTTCAGGGCCATTAGGCGAAGTTAGTCGTGCATCGCCAACCAGGTCAGCGACGAGCCCTTTGCTCCAGTCCATCACCGGTTTGCCTTGGATCTTAATCCTCAGGGTTCTGTGACTTTAGGCGATTGAGGTCGATGTCGCCGAGCCATTCGGTGGTCCGCCGACTGTCCATTTCCTTCGCCAAGTAGGTTCTTCCCTAGGGCTGGCATGCTGGAACTTTACGCGAGCTAAAGTGTCACTCGGCGGCTCGCCGAGTGGTCTTGGCGATCACCAGGATTGCCTTCCTTCAACTTCTTCAGCTTTTTCGCTCCTTTTTGCCTGGTAATGTCCTTGCCTTGCTCCTTAGCCTTCATTGCTGCAAATCAACACTTTAACATCAGTTTAGAGCATTGAGGACACTTAAACTATGAAAACAAAGCCCTAAATGAGTCAAAATCTCAGACTCATCAACACCTCCAACTTATACTTTTGCTTGTCCTCAAGTAAAACTCAAGATCAATTAGTTCAACAAGGATGTCTACAAACAGTGCTACTCAAGACTCAACACAAATGCACACAAGAAGTTCAAACTACATATACAATGTTCAATTGTGCACTCTAAGTTTCAAATTGTGACTCACCATTGTCAAATAGACTCAATCTCACAATTCTTGCTTCAAATGCAAGTTCAAGCTCAACAAAAGCATTCAAATGCCCTCACAACAAGGATGATTCCATGTGCACACAAAATTTCTCAACAAATTAAGATTCCGGAATCAAATAAAGCTCTCACGCTCACATAGATGAACACATGCATGACTCTACCCATAGGCTTGCCCTTATTTTCCAATCAACATTCTTTTCAGCTCACTCAATATCACGAAGGTCTTTTTAAGGCATGTAATGGGGCTGAGTGTAAAGGTATGGCATTTTGGTTTAGTGACTTTTACCTTCATGAAGTATGGCCTGAAAATCACATTTTCTCCTTCTCTTTCACATTCAAACATGTTCACAATCCACCCCATTATTCAACTAAGCATGACTCTTTGGATACCCCATTTCTTTTGCTTTTTTCGCACACTTTATTTCACAAACTTTTCTCTTTTTCAATATTTTTCCATTTTCACCCTTTTCTTTTCTTTCTCTCTTTTTTTTACATGGAGGGGTTCCATCTTTTTCAAAACAATCCATCAAAGGGGGATTATTCACACTTCTTGACTTTCCTCCTTTTTCACCACACCCCCAACTTAGGCTTTTGGCCTAAGTTGGCTATTCAAACGAACCAAGACTTCATGAAAGTTATGGGTGATAGGATAAAGAGGTCAAAGTTGTTCAAGTTTCTTCCAAAGAAAAGGATAGGCTCAAAAGGGGACAAAAAAGGTTCACACTTCTCACAAGGTGGCCACAAAGAGGTATACTATCAATTTGGTTCACTCTTCAAAACTTTTGCCTAAGATAATTTCAATCTCTTGCTTCAATCAATCAATCAAACTAACGGGGCAAATTCTAGGTGTCATAAAGCACAATATTAAAGACAACCTCATCACACAAGGCATTCGACACAATTATCAAACATCACTTTACACTTTCTAGCTAGCGTGCAATGTTCATCACAAGAGACTTAATCGACAACCGGCTAGTCACAACGAGATGCATAGAGTTCACATATGGCCTATGTAACTCAGTTTGCCTCATCGAAGCCACACACTCATATCGTTCAATTGAGAGCACTATTCAAGTCATCAGTATTGACCACAAACGACACTCAAATTTGCAATAGAACAGTCACAATCACACACAAAAGAGTTGGCAAATTTTATTAAAATCGGTCAAAACCATTTACACATTAAAAACAGTGGACCAAGATGGATCAGTCACCAAGATATATATATAAACACAAATAAGATCCAATCATATACAAAACCAAAACCAACAACAAACCAATATTCACAAAAACAGCCCAATAGAGGTAGGTATGGAAATACCTCACCCCACCAACAAAATTAGGAGTTGTCATCAAATGCAAAGAAAAACAATAACAGTCTAAAAAGTAACAAAAAGGGAGGCAAAAGAGTCATCCTGTTAGGCTAGGCCTGGGTGAAGTATGCATATCAGTCAATCCCTTTGTCTTGGCATTAGTGCCCGGCTCATCAGCATCCTTGGCTCCACGTGAGCCCACCATAGATGTATCCCTGATCGATGCCTGCCTAGCTTTCTCAAACATGGCACCCTCCAGGTCTACCGTATCCTCGTAGACAGTCTCCTCTCTAACACCCAGCTGCTACTCATCTGTCTCGGCCTTTGAGTCAGCATCTGCATCATCAGCCTTAGCATCATCTCCGATCATAGTAGCCGGAGGAACCTCAAAGCTGGATGGAATATCAGTGCTCGTGACCTCAGGAATCTCCACCGTACCAAAGAACATTGATAAGTCAGTGGACTTTAGCTCGTCTACATCTCTGCGCATCCCAACAATATCGGCCTTCAAGGCCGTGACAATCTACATAGCACCCTGGCTCTGCTCAACAGTCTCAACCCTCACAGCAAGGGCTTCCAATGCCAACTTGTGGCCCTCAATCAGCTCTTTCTACTCCCTCATATCAGCCCGGATCGGGGCCAAGGCAGAATCAATCACCCGCTCTTTCAGCCCAGGCACAACAACCTCAACCCGAGAGGCACGTACATCGGCAGGTTGAGCCAGATAGCCCATCTTATAAAGCATGGCCTGGGTGATAGGGGTCGGGAGGCAGCTGCAGCAACAGAAGTAGAGGGAGGGGGTGCAGCAGAAGAACTAGGCATATCAAAAGCAGAAGGGCCAGATGTACCTATGAGACCACTGGCCTGAGGGGGTATGATTGCCTCAGTCGGCAACATATCAACGTCGACCACCAGAGATGTATCTACCGGGGTAGCCCTCTTCCTGTCGGCCTCATCTCTCAAGTACTCGGCCTCAATGCGTCGGATGTTAGTAGAAGAAATGGGTGTCACCTCCATATCGGTCTTCTCATCTTTCAGAACACGGGCCCACCGGCATAACTCGGTAATCAGTACGGGGAAAAGAAGCAAAGTCTGGCTCTGCTTGGCCCTCATGGCCATCTCTTGCTTAATGAGTAGCCCCAAATTCAACCGTTGCCTATCTTTGATCGAACCCAGAATGGAAGCCTTCAGATGGTGGAGGATGGACTCATTCTGCAAATGCATGATAGTGCTGCTAATGAACCCGAACAAGTACCAAGCAGCTACATTCAGGTCCTTCTTCTCGATCTGCGCACCTACCTCAATCCACCTCGGAGTAGCATCAAAAAGTAGGGGAACCAACCAACCCTTCAAATCCTCTAAGGTCTTCTTCTTAACCAGGTTGGGGTAATTGTGCATGAAATATGATGAACACCCAAGTACCTCATTAATATCTGAACTTCTACATTTGACCTTCTTCCCTCTAACAACCACGAAGTCGACCGGCTTGAACATGCTGGCCTTCTTCTTCCCTTTAGGGACCAGCTCTCCGTACGCCGCATAGAACTCCCAGACCCAAGTAGGAATGTAAGGCCCCCGGGGTTTAGTGATCACCTCAAACTTGTGGAACCGAAAAGTGTTCCATACCTCCGGATATCTGTCCACTACACCATCGGTAGACAATCTCTTCTCCTCCAAAATGGTCCTCGAACCCTCGGTCTTTAGTCTATTGAGTGACAGGGGAGGAGGACCCTGAACAGGTGGGACCTGTACCACTGTCTGCGATGGGGCTGGAGCTGGAGGAGTAGGCATCAGAGGCACCGGGATCCTAGACGGATCATGTGTAGACTTGGAGCGTAGCTCCGCTCTCCTAGCCTATAACAGTTGATCATCTTCCGGATTAGTAATGGAGGCCGAAGAACTATCCTCAGAACTACCCTCACTGTCAGATGTGGTGAGGTGTGTGGCGTAGATCCCTTCACTATTGGACCTCAGCTCTGCAGGTGTCGGCTTCACAGGGATCTTGCCCTTTCCCTTCCCCCTTCTTGGAGGAAGCTTTATAGTTGGGGACCGTGAGGCAGCAGCTTCCTCATCTATAACAATACCACGTTCCCGCTTTCGGGGCAGTTGATTCTTAACAACTACTTTGGGTCTAGCCATACCTGCAAAATAATGTGGAAAACGTTAGATGAAGTTAAGAAAAATTACAGGATAGCAGTTACAAAAAGACTTGCCGAACACCTTTGGTGAGACAAATCGGGCTCGCTGAAAGTTTCAGAACAAAAATCTTCTAAAATAAGCACAGGTCGGCAATGCCCAGGGATCATTCGGTGGATCTCCAACACCAATCGGCGAACTAGAAGTAGCTCACCGAAAGTTACAGAACAATTATGCAAATTAGGGGCGCAGAAGGGCGATCTGAAGGGACTTTCGGCGAGTTGCGAGTGAACTCGGCAAGCTCAGACATATTGCCAAAAGTTACAGAACTTAAACCATCAAAAGAAAGAAATAAAAGGAGATCAAAGGGAACTTAGGCGAACCACCGAACCACTCGGCGAGCTCGACCCAGCTCGCTGAATAGTCCAACCTACCAATTTTTCACCCTGACCTTCAAAATCTAGCCCGTAGCCCACGAAATCAAAATTAAAGTCCCATAGATGCAATTCAATCACTACCCATTAGACCCAAGCCCATGGGGTACTAAGACTTCCCCTGATTTGGCCAAAATTGGCCAATTGACGTCTTTTTCCCTTAAAAATAACATCAAACGCTCTATCATTGGGTAAACTTCAATAATTAGCACAATTCAGGGTTACTCAGACTTCACCCTACTAGACCCACAACATTTTCAACACAACCCAACAATTTTATCAACCAACGACACGGGAAATTACTATTTAAGGATAATTAATTACGATTCCAAGTAACAACAGGCAAAAAAACTACCACACGATAAACAAAGCAACACTAAACACAGATAATAACCACAAAACAACAATTTGCATTTGATTTCAACCAATTTATAGAGCAGGGTTCGGAAAACCAACCTTTAATGCAAAAAAATTAGAAAGCTAGGAAGCAATGTAGTTCCAAAATCCACACTGAGCAATTGATCCCACGCAAAAAGTAAGAACAAAAGTACGATAACAAAAGTACATAGCGGTTGAGAGAGTTCGGAAGTTGAAAAGTATGAAATTGAAGAGATTTTTGAATTTAAAACGGTTGGCCCTTTTTAGACTCTTCAGTTCGCGCGCTGGTCGGCGACAACGACTTACGTCGCCGACCCACTCGGTGATGCGCCGAGTCTCCCTTTAGCTCACCGAGTTTTACAGAACCCCCAGCAACCTGGGTTGTTCAAACGTCGGTCCGAGTCTCCCTTTCAGCCTGCACATTCAACACCCGTTATTCAAACAACAGTAATAAAATCATTAAACACTTGGGTTGTCTCCTAAGAAGCACCTTATTTAATGTCGTTGCACGACGTGGATACACTTTAAAGGTTCATTTTTCAGGTTAGCCAAGGTATCACTTGGTAGACCCCCTTTTTGCCTTGGGTTCAAATGAGATGAAATTTGACCCATTTACATTTCCAATTGTTTGATGGACACTGAGTGAGAGGTGACCCTCTGATTGAGTGTGCAGACGTCCTCTTTCATTTCTTTCAAAACTTTGTCCGACCCTTCCACCTAATTGAGAATGTGTGCAAGCATGTCTTCCATACAGAACTTCTCCGGGTCAGCCCTTTTCTCCTTAGGCTTTTGACGTTCATGGGGTGGGACATATCTTTGCTTATCACCATCCCTTTCCTTCCAGTTAGCACCACAATTGCGCCACTCTTTGTCACGGTCTCTCCATCCATCATCCCTTTCTCTATTCCAACCTTGATTCCCGCCCGACCTTGGATAGCTCAGACGGAAACCTCCTCCTTGATTTGTATGAAAATTCAATTCCTCATTATATATAGCCTCAAAGTGTGCCTCCTCGGGGTTTACATCGCTAACACCAGCAACATTTACACTTTTCGACCCAGTCCCCATCACATTTTTCGCTAAGATATCCAGCTAGGTCATCATTTTGGCCATATTTTAGTCTCTCTCTTGGTCCTGCTCGATCTACTCTTTAGTCATTCTAAAGGTTAGAGGAGACACCTGATCCTCCCTAGTGTACCATGCTCTGTTAATTTTGGTAATGCAATCAAGGAGATTAGATGCTATTTCGAAAGGTTGTTGCATTATACCACCTGGAACAAGTTGATCAGCAACACCTTTGTTCATCGAGTCAAGACTCCTATAGAAGTGTTGTTACAAAACGTCATTTGGAAGTCCGTGAGTCGGACATTGAAGTACCAACTTCCGAAATCTCAACCACGTCTCATGGATTGGTTCACCATCCAAGCGTTTGAAGCCTTGAATACTATCTCTTAATGTCATCATCCTTGAAGGAGGAAAGAACCTTACAAAGAAATCTATGGTATGTTCATCCCAAGTAGTAATGGAATTCCTCGGTAGATCAGCTAACCACTTGGTAGCTTTCCCCATCAAAGAATACGGGAACAACTGGAGACGGAATGATTCTTGCGAGATGTTTTTGAATGAGAACGGACCACATACGTCTACAAAATTCTGAATATTCTCATGGGGATTCTCATGAGCTAGCCCTCCATATAATCCTTTCATTTGCAAGAGCTGTACCATTGTGCTAGTGACATGCAAGACAACATTCCGCTCAACAGGAGGTAGACGTATAGCACCAACACTACCCAATTGAATCGAGTCATTAACATCATTCAGATTTCTGATATCATCTTGGTAGTCAATTTGGCTACCGTTACTTCCGTTCACGCTCATCTCTTCTTCTGTTCCAACACAGCCAACACAAACACAAAACAAGGTAAGTCAATTCAACTACAACACAAGAAGATCACAATCTAAACCTCAATAACAAAATTCTAAACACGACACCTCGGCAGTGGCACCATTTTTGATAAACGCTCAACTACACCTCATCTAATACTAGGTGTAGGTGATCATAATCTAGTTAATACCCAACAAAGAGATAAGGTCAAACCCACAGGGAGAGGTACAAGTTTGAATTCAGTTATGAAGTTATAAACGTGATCTAATCAGTTGTAGGAATAAAAATTATCAAAAACATTTAGATAAATTGAAAGGGTGACAACGAATATCAGATGGGGGGATTGGTTTGTCAATTAGCAACTAAAACAATTATCAAAACAGGGGAATCAACAAGTAGAGAGGAATTATCAGGGATGTGATTGATTATAGGCTAATTTTGCTATATGGGTAATTGGAATTTACTAACGATTGCTAAATCTCAGTAGGTAGGCTAGACTATAGATGCAATAGCTTTCTCTCGAACAACTATTACGATTCAAGCGAGTTCTCTCAAACCTTGACAAGCTTAATAATATAAATAATCCAAAACCTTAATTTATCTACTCTCTCGAGCTAGATAGGTAGAATCGAGTTTAGGATTCACTCTCTTGAGCTGAACCCACATCTACCCAATAGCTACAATCATTAATAGAAAACCTTGATTCTAAAACCTCTTTCTCAAGAAAGCCTAGAACACTAAGTTAGAATTGTATTTGCAACTACAATTCATAGATTAATACACAACTATCGATTAAACCCACTTCAATTAAGAATTTAAATCAGTAAACAACAATATCCATAAACTAATTAAGCCAATAATCACATGATCACACCCCAAGAATTTGGGTTTTAGCCACACATCATAAAAAGATAGAAACGATTACCAATTATGTCAGCCATGAACTGGGTAATGGTTTCCAAGTCTCTACAATGCTTCAAATCAAATTAATTCTAAATCCTAATTGAAATTCCTCAAAAAAAAGTCTCAAAAGCTTCAAAGTCTACAATGGAAACTCAAAAACTCAGAGAAAACTAAAACTCTAAAAACTTTCGAAATCAGAACTCCTCAACTCTTCTTTTAAATTTCAATTTATAGTTTTCCAAATTTTGGCCTTCAGGGCCATTAGGCGAAGTAAGTCGTGCATCACCAACCAGGTTGGTCACGCGCCCTTTGCTCCATTCCATCGCCGGTTTGCCTTGGATCCTAATCCTTTTCTGTGACTTTAGGAGATCGAGGTCGATGTCGCCGAGCCGTTCGGTGGTCCGCCGACTGTCTATTTCCTTCGCCAAGTAGGTTCTTCCCCAGGGCTGGCATGCTGGAACTTTAGGTGATCACCAGGAGTTTCTTCCTTCAGCTTCTTTAGCTTTTTCACTCTTTTTTGCCCGATAATGTCCTTCCATTGCTCCTTAGCCTTCATTGCTGTAAATCAACACTTTAACATCAATTTAGAGCATAAATTAGGCATTGAGGACACTTAAAGTATGAAAACAAAGCCCTAAAAGAGTTGAAATCTTAGACTTATCAGAAGGTTAGGGTGATTTAGGATAGGCTTTATTCAACTCAGAGTAGGAACCAAAATTATTCGGATCATAGGTGGGGACCTTTGAGGTTCTGAGTTGGTGATAGGGTTTTTCTCTATGTGTCACCCATTAAGGGCGTGATAAGATTTGGGAGGTGGGGCAAGCTTTGCCCCAGGTATATTGGGCCTTTTAAGATCCTTCAGATGGTTGGGGAGGTTGCATATGAGTTATCTTTAACCTATGATGTTCTAAGCTTCCCACCATGTCTTTAATGTTTCGATGTTACGTCGGTATGTTCTAGCTGAGTCTTATGTACTCCACTATGATGCAATATAATTGGATGATCACTTGACCTTTGTGGAGGAGCCAGTTCTATTCTTGCCAGAGATGTGTGATGGTTTTGTTCGAGAGACATTCCTATGGTTAAGGTTTGTTGGAGGCATTGTCTAGTTGAGGAGGCTACTTGGGAGACCGAGCATGATATGCGCGAGCATTTTTTGGGCTTGTTTGAGCCTTTAGGTATTTCATGACTCTTACTTTCGCAAACGAAAGTCCTTTTTGTAGTTGATGTTGTAATGACCTCTAGGCCATTTCTATGTCGATGCCTCATGATCATCCGTAAGAGCCTTTTGGTAGTGCTCCCAAGTCATTTATGACTTGCTAGGACTGACAGTTTAGTTACATGGTCGTTTATTTTGTTCGAGTTTTAGTATTTTGGAGCTTTTGAACCTTGAACGGTTCTTTTTGACAAAAAGTTCTAGAAGATAACTTCAGAATCCAATTCTGATGAGTCCATCAGCTCTGGAAGGGTCATTTTAAGCTAGTAGCATAGTCGGCATAACTCTCGAGGTTTTCAGTGTGGGTCTGTGTGATTAGGTGTTTTACCTTTCAAGTTGAAGCCTAAGTTTGACTTTAGTCAACATTCTGGTTAAATGAGCTTGGATGAGGATTCCATTAGCATGATTAGGTCTGGAATGTTGAGTTCTAACTAGAACAACCCTTCATTTAGATTTTGAGGCCTCCAGGCTAATTTCCAGCCCTTGTAGATTTTAGCTTAAAATAGTGTTGGGTGTGGGACCCATATTCTGTCAAGAGGACCTGGTATGGAAGTTTTAACAGCTCCGTTGAGTCTGGAGTATCAATTTTGGTAGGGTTGCATATCTTGTTGTCATGCACGGGGATTCAAGCAAATTTGGAGCACCTCATCGGAGATTTGGAACTTGGCCAAACCAATTGATATGCATCAGTTGGTGAGGGCCAATTTGCTCTTCGCAATCGCGTGGCCCTTGGTCGTGTTGATGAAGGCCTTGGCCTAAGTGCTTCACAATCGCGTGGCCCATTTCCATGATCGTAATGAAGGGTTTACCTTTCTTGGTCATCGCAACTGCGAGACAGGGTCTCCATTATCGCGATGGTAAGCTTCTTAATGAGTCTCTATCATGATCCTTCTTCCTGCAATCGCGATGAAGAACTGAGGGTTGTCTTTATAAAGAAAGACAATCCTAACCAACAGTTTGGCATGAGGTTCAATTTGAGTTTTCTTGGTCATTTTAGCTTGGATGTCGGTGATTTGAAGGTCCACATGCCTGTATTTGTCAGGGCTACATGGTAGCGGGATTGGGAGCTGTTGAAGGACCTCTGTTTGAGGTTAATGGTTCCTTGAAGCTGCTTCCCTATCCTTGTTTTTAGTTTTTTTCTTGTGAATTTGCACATGTTGTTGTGTTGGCTGTTCCTGAGCCTTAAATTGTGTTAAATTTTGGGAACTCAAGTTAGGGGTGTCGTTTAGGACCTCTTGACCTAGTCAATTCCAGAATTTATGGCATGGAACTCACAATTTCCTTTTGACTCTATAATTGGTCCGTTTCTGTTTTATGTGTTTTTGGTGTCCTAACAATCATACTTATGTTGTGATTCTATTTCTCATAGCATGGCAGCATTTAGAGGTTGTTCAGAAAGGAAAAGCTCTAGCCTAATGATTTGTAGCGCGCGGTCAGCCTTCAGGTAGGCTAAAACTTATTTTCTATTTATATTGAGCATGAATGTGTAAATTTATGATGATCAGTGTGAATTGGGGGCGGGTACCTAGTTACTTCTGCTTTTCTTCTTAGAAACCGTTATTTAGCGTTGATTACTACTGTATCGAGGGTAGCACCATGCTAGTAGGGTTGGTTGTGTGACTTGCATGCTATGTGAAATTACTTGAGTTTTACTTGTTTTTGGAGCATGTTTTGGCCTTAGTCTAGGATAGACTAGTGTTGCCATAGGCCCATGTACCTTGTGACTTTGGTATATCTCCGACATCGTTAAGATGGATTAAGTCCTTGTAGACTAGAATAACAGACTTTTGTTTGATAGATGAGGCTTAGCTTAGGCGTTATCATTGCTTCTAGACGGTCTATACCCTTTCTTTCTCTCCCTCTCCTTATTTTTGTGACTTTGAGGCGTTAGTGGGGTTCGTGCTATCATGATGCTTGGAGATTGAATGTGCTTGGATGAGAGTCTTTTGTTGATACCTGTAGTAGTGGACGTCAATCCATGGTGGCTTGGAGTCTATTTGAGATCCTCTTCAGAGTTGAAACGCCCCAGGGTCACTCTTTCTAGCTAGGCGGTACGCCCCTGTGAGTGCACCAGCTAGCTGGGCGTCCTTGGTATCTGAGATCATCTATTGAGTCAACACATCCCAAGGTCATTCTTGCTAGCTAGGCGGTGCACCACCGTGAGTGATTTGTCTTGTTGGGTAGCCTGGATTGGTTGTCACACTTTCTATCTGGGCTGGGAGTTGACCTGTCCTTTTGTTTGTCACTCTTGCTAGCTGGGCTAGGAGTTGACTGGTTCTTGAATCTGGATCTCGGTTTGTCTTCTTTCTTATAGACTTAGCTATTCTATGTACCCGTTGGGCTTATAGGGGTCCGTTCAGATTTTTATTTAAACTTGCGCACGAGTGTACCTTCTAGGCTTATGCGGGTCCATTTAAGTTTAGTTTAACTGTACTTAGATTTACTTTCGGTATGCTTGTGTGCCTTCTTTCTTTCCCACTTTGACCTTTGTTTTTATCTAGATTCTATCTTTTATGATTGCCTTTACCTTTCTTGCTTAGTCGGCCTATGATGCCTACTGAGTACCTTTTTTGGTACTGAAGCTGCACTCTGCATCTTTTTAATGATGCAGGTCCTAGTGCCAGCTAACTTGGGTGATCGATCGTGCCATCTTTTACACTTGTGGATATCGGAGATGAGGGTGAGCACTTGGCGTTCTGGATCAACCTGTCTCCTTCAGTAGATATGTTAGCTTGTCTTTTGCCTTTGAGACGGCTTGATGTTGTCCACTTTTCGGACTTGTTCTTACTAGATAGCTCTGCACTAGTGACTTCCAGGTTCTAGGACGATTTCCATTATATATAGTTTTGGTTGCTTTCCGTTTCTGTCTTTTCTTATTGTTAGTATTATTTTCCTTTTGGTTTTGCCCTTATACCTATAACTCAGGTTATGGGTATGGGTTGGCTACCTACTGGTGGGTTATGGTAGGTTCCATCATGACTCGAGGGATCGGGTCGTGACATGATGAGTCGTATGAAGAGTTAACAATTAGTTAAACTTTGGACTAAATGTTGTGTTCTACCGATAGGATCTAGGGACCGTAAGAAATTCAACAGACCGTAGAAATGTCTCATGGGAATCAAGATGAAATTTGGGTTTCTGAAGATGGTTCCACGGTTGATCAGTACGGACCATAGGAAGTTCTATAGCCCATAGGTCCAAACCATAGGAACCATCCGACAGTTATTTTAAAGGGAATTGTGGTCTTTTCCCTATATATCTAATTCCTATGCTATGTCGTTTTGCCTATTTAAAGGGGTCCTATAACTGATTTCACCCGTAAATCTATGCATTCCTAAATCATTCTCCTAAAACCACCGAATTCCTCTCAACTTTTTTTTTCAAGAAGCAAGGAAGAATAAGCTAGGGTTTCAAGTCAAGTCACATTTTCACCATTGATTCTAGTTTTTGATCTTCAAGGTATGTAGGGCTTCATAAATGGGTTCCATTCACCCATTAAGCCCCAAGGTTTGTCAATTCTCCAAGTCAAATTTCAATTTAATTGGTTAGGTTTTCATTCAATTCCTCATAGGTTCTATCTGTATGGATTCCATTGTTTGTTGTTGACCATATTATGATAGTTTTGACTCAATTACATATTTTTCAATCAATTCCATGTGAACCCATGCATTGATCATGAGTTTTACTGTGAACTCTAATTGGCATGAATATGAAGAAAAGCTATGAATGTATGAATTATGTTTTCATGAACTTATGCATGATTTATGGAGAATGATTGTTTATGATCTAGATTGCTTTAAATTAAGCATCGATTAATTGTGAAAGGTTTTCTCACATAAAGGGATCATGGTTTAGTTAAAGGTTTTTTTCACTCATGCATGATTCAAGATTTAATGAGCTACTCTATAATATTTTAGCTTTGATTAGTAACTTAATTGTGCTTTTCCATGGATGATGATATACATATTTTAGTGACTATTCTATTGGGAGTTAACTTAGCGCAGAGAGAACTTTGAGGTGGAGGCTCAAATAGGGTAGTCTCTAGCATCAATCTCTAGTTCCAAACTATGTGCCCCCGTAGGTTTGCCTTAAATGGCCTAGCTAGTGGATCAACATATAGCATATGACATGATACGGAGTTCTACCTTGGCAAGAGACTCTCCCTTCTCGATGTGGGAGTTACAGTAGATTCCATGTATAGCTCGCATGGTCTATTGTCAATTAAAGCTAATATCTCACAAAATGAACTAAGTTACTTTCAAATATTTTATGAAGCTTCCATGATGAGTTTAAATGCATTGAACCTGTTCATGATTTATGATGCCTCTTTAAAGGCTTTTAGGATGTTTAGTTTGGTCTTGCATTCTCTGCTTTCAATTATGTCCTCTTATGATCACATTTTACGTTTTCACGCAATTCTTTGTACTTAGTACATTCCATGTACTAATGCATACTTGTGCCTACATTGTTTCACAAATGTAAGGCATGATGATTCCTCTCCTACCATTTGTGGCTAGATTGTGATCATCGGAGTTCGTGGAGTTTGTGAGTCCTCCTGTTCCGAGGACAGACATCTTTACTTGATTTCCTTTATGTTTTAGTTTTCAGACGTTGTATGTAGTGTAAGGGTTATGTCCGACTAGTCTTTGATGTAATAGATGGCTTTTCAAGACTTTGATGTACTTCCGCTTACATATATATATGTAGAATTTTTTACTTCTTATGACAATTCTTGCTTTTCTCTATAATGTTGTGTATATGTATGTCAAGTGACTTGTGTAAGGCCTCTCAGGGTCTTATACACCATGTCACATCTAAGGTGTACTTTGAGTCATGAAAACTGTAAATGACAAAGTTACAGGGTATATCAAACTCTTTTCCCCTTAAAATATTACACCCTCCGTCCCATATTAGATGGGCTTACTAAAATTTTTTGTCCCATATTACTTGAACACTTACTAAATTAGGATAGAATTAATTAAATTTTTCCAGTTTACCCCTACAATTAATATGATCTTTGAAAGTTTAAATAAATTTTAAAGACCCAACATTTTATTTTTCAAGAAGCTAATTAATTACTTTGAACACTCCAACCCATAAATGGATTCTCAAGAGTATAAAATTATTTTCGTACTTGACTAGTGGAGTAACACTACTGCCACATTATAAAAAAAAATTAAAAAATAGCATTACTTTGTCAAAAGTAGTCATTCAAAGAAGCAGTGCTAACAGCTCTAAGAAAAAAATGGAACGGGAACTAAGAAATAGTTATCCACAATTTAAATTTTTTTAAAAAAAACAAGTTGAAGTGGCCGCTAAAAAAGATGAAGATTCAGAAAGTTCAAATAAAGTTGAAGATTTATTGGAGGTATTTCATGAATATCCAATGAAAAGGTTCATATAAAAAAATTCAACGAAATTTTGATTTGAACGTCGTGGATTATCAATTTGATTTGAACGAATTTCTAGAAGGAGGAGAAGATGCATATGAGGATAAAGAATTACAACAAACGTTTACGGTTATGCTACAAAAATTATTATCAAAATTTTATTAAGATTTTTTTTTCTTATTTTCTTGTGATAGACAAAGAAAAGTTTAACTAACGATGTTGGTTCATATTGAAAATTATTCGTGTTTTCTTAGAAGGTTATGTGTGTGAAATTAAAAACATAATTTAAGTATTATTTTTATACTGTTGAGAGAAATGATCTATCTAAGTAAATTTTTGGATTTTTTTTTCATTATTTCATTTGAGATATTCATGCTTATTTTTCATGCTCCTAAGTTAGGATAAGTTTCTCGTGTGATTATCGAAATAAGGGAATAAAATTAAAATAATCAACAAACATAACTATAAAAGTTTTACTCATAAAAGAGACATGTCAAACCAAAAGAAATCACATTGATAATTAATTTAAAATTATAATAAACATAAATAGTTCAACACTTCTTGCACCAGTTCAGATTCACAATTCATATGAATATGAAGTTGGCCTGCTTTTTACAATATCGATTTCTTGATATGAGGGATATCGTACTTATTAGAACCTTTTATTCGCATAATTTCTACCATGCATGACTGCATTGTTAGAAAAATACGATTGAACATTTTTGCAGGAAAAGATTCATCTGATCGATGGAATTACCTTTTCAATAAAAAATAATCTTATGATATTTCTAGTAATCGAAGTTATTGATTTTGTCTCCATCGTACCAACAGATCTTTGAGCTTCCTCTTGCAATATAAAAGGAAATACTCCAATTTTACCAGAAAATATTTCTTTTCCTTCTCTATCAAATCTCAGACGAGCCACGGTAGCTACGAACATTATTTTTTTGATGAAATTTTTGCTCTTGCAGGTGCGTGTTGGATTTTCTTCTTTTCGTAGCAAGTAGAATTTTTGAGACTTTTGGTCATGTAAAACTATTTCTCTTCTATGTGGACAATGTTGTGCATGTCGATAATAAATGGAGCATGTGGTATGCTATTACCTTTAATCATTGATAGGTAAAATTGCTATCGAGTAATCTTATTTTCATCTGATAAAAAAGGTTTTATAGCACTCGAATGACGTCGAATATCCCCCGATTGTAAACACCTACTCAATGTGGACTTCTTCATACCTAATGACCAAGCCAAAGATAAAATAGTGGTCCATTTATGAAGAGGAATCCCACGAAATCGATCACAATCAAGCTCTATTGTTTTATGACCGCAATTTTTCATCCTTCTATGAGATACATCTTCATGTACGCCGCGACCTGATTGTTGCCAAATACGATGAACTGTATGGATAGAAACAAAAAATTGTGTCACAGCCAACTTGTATGTTCCCTTTTGCAAATTTCCGTCAAAACTGTTTCTAAGTAAAAATCCATTTAATACTCTTCTTTCTTCATTGTTCAACACTTTTCTTAGCCTCACTGGTGTTGGTAATTCTTCTTCTCCATTGCCATTATGTGAATTGTTATTTTCTAAAAAAAATGATGAATAATATTAAACATGCAAAAAAATGGAGAAGAATATTAAACATGCAAAAAAATGAAGAATATTAAACATGCAAAAAAAATTAATTCATACTAAAAATTAAAACGCACCAATATTTGGCACTTCAAGTGATAGGTGTTCTTGTGGTATTGTATCATCTTCAACATTTGGCTCGATATTTAAATAAAAAAATAAATAATTCGATGAAGATTTCCCTATGATTGGATTGATATATTCAGAATTCAAATCAGATATATCTGCAGCAATATTAAGATCAGGAATTTCTTGTGTAACAATATTAATATCTGAATCAACAGACATATTTAGATCAATTTGAAATAAAATTTTATCTCTTTGTGTTGTTGTCATATTTATTTTATGATTTAAGTAGGTCAAATACCATTCTTTATATGAAAAAATTAAGTGAGAAATATTTCATTTCTTGCCTCCAAAAATTTTTAATCAAACTTGAAATGTTTTCAACAATTTTAGTTTGAAAATTTTTGGAAGGAAAAGTTGGTTACTATACGTTTTACTGATGAAATATTTCATTATTTGCCTCACAAATTTTTAATCAAACTTGAAAGATTTTCAAAGTTTTAATTTGAAAAACAAATGACACTGCACGTATATCATTCCTGCAATTCAAGTTGAAGTGAACAATTCCCAATACTAACCATTCCTATATTCTATGTGTATTTTTTGTAACTCATATTAATGTGCACTGATATAAACAAAGGGTAAAATGGTAAAGTCTTCCAATGTATTAATGATTTCTTAATCACCGTGTAAAGTTGGAAGTGCCCTTCTAATATGGCACGGAGGGAGTATATAATATTAGAGTGCATTGATATGCATGGTCTTGATACATTCTCTTATCGTTAGAGACATTTGAGTAACCATTTGACTTTATTTTCTATTTTATTTTGGTAGAAAAGAGATAGCAAATTTTAGACTAATATCCATCAGTACATGTCAGTGGCCAAGCGTTGCTCGTGCTAGTACTACTCGAGGATGGGGGTAGTAACAAATAGTAGATATTGCAATAATCAGTAGATGTAGATGGCTTTTTAGCCTACACAAAAGAAATCATGCTTTCTCTTCTTCTGTTTTCCCAGCGACAAACAGTGGAGGTAGTGTCCAAAACACAAAAGATCTTGCCTTTGTAGATCTAGCCTCCTCCTTAATTAGAAAAAAATTCTACCATCTAATTTTTCTTCCTATAGCTATGTTTCACCAAAGGTTCCCCAGCTGTTGTAGTAGCTCTATGCAATATTCCAAAATAGTAGAGTAACATAGATGATCGTCATCAAGTATATAAATAATGTACTTGCAATCTAAGGAATGAAATTTGGTTGTTAAGATATTAACATATATTGAGACAAGTAAATAACTTTAAGGTATTCAAACTTCGACTGACCGAAAATTCAAATAATAATAATAAATTATTTATCTATTTTATGATAATGATCTTCTTACTAAGACTATGATTTTGGCGAATTTTAAGATTTGGCTTAATATCTACTTATGAACAAATTCAATGTAAATCAATTCATATAGAATGTTATATATAAAATTTCCAAAATACTATCGTGTAAAAACAAGTCAAACAACCTAAAAAAAATTCTTGATACAAGAAAATCACTTTAAGGTATTTAAACTTTGACTGACAAAAATTCAAATAATAATATTTATTTACCTATTTTATGATAATGATCTTCTTACTAAGATTATGATTTTGGTGGGTTTTTAAGAGTTGATAGACTTGGTTTAATATTGACTTATGATCAAATCCAGTGTAAATCAATACATATAGAATGTTATTTACAAAATTTTCAAATATTATCTTGTAAAAACAACTCAAACCAAATACAAAAATCCTTGAGACACGAAAATCACTTTAAGGTAGTTAAACTTTGACTGACCAAAAATTTAAATAATAATAATAAATTATCTATCTATTTTATGATAATGATCTTCTTACTAAGATTATGATTGAATTTTAAGAGTTGATAGATTTGTTTTAATATTGACTTATGATCAAATTCAATGTAAATCTATACATATGGAATGTTATTTACAAGATTTCCAAATATTATATTGTAAAAATAACTCAAACCAACAATAAAAATTCTTGAGACAAGAAAATCACTTTAAGGTATTTAAACTTTGACCGACAAAAAATTCAAATAATAATAATAAATTATTTACCTATTTTATAATAAAGATCTTCTTACTAAGATTATGAATTTAGTTGGTTTTTAAGAGTTCATAGATTTGGTTTAGTATTGACTTATGATCAAATCCAATGTAAATCAATACATATAGAATGTTATTTATATGATTTCCAAATATTATCTTGTAAAAACAATTCAACTCAACTATAAAACCCTTCTTTTGTTTCTTAAATTTCCACCACTGAATTGCATTCTCTATTTGCCTCTCTATACATGTCTTCCAATTTGAAGATCGTACTTTAAGTATTTTTTATGACCTCCAAATTTTTTTGTCAAATGTATGACCTATTTTAGGATGGTATTTTATCCAATCTTGGTAAATGCATTCCGTGTCTCAATATCTGTGCCAGTATTTAGATTTCAAGAGTCAAATAACTACTCTAGATTTCTGAAGAAAAAAATAAAAAAAATCATTTGAAGCTAATGTAGAGACGTTCAATTTAATTTATGTTTGTGTACAAGGTATGCATCAAGGACAATTGCTTCACGAATTACAATAGTTGCAACCACATCCGCTTCCCCGATTACAGCAGCAACAAGCACAACAACTTTCCCAATTACTGCAGCATAACGCACAACTGCTTCGCTAAATATAGCGGTTGTGGTTGTTGCTGCTATAATTGGTGAAGTGGTTCTGCTTGTAGCTGTTGTATTTGGAGAAGCAGTTGTGTTTGCAGCTGCTGTAATTGGTGAAGCAGTTGTGCTTGCTGCTACTATAATTGGTGAAGCAGTTAAACTTGTTATTTCAGTCAAATCAATTACGCATCCAATATGAACCCCTTGCATTTGCACCTATAATTATGCTTACATGTAAGTAAAGTGAACAAATATAATGTTTGCAACAAACTAACATAAACCATCTTTTCTTATGAAGGATTCAGAAGCTTTGGTGGATCGCAACAACAAGCACAACCACTTCCTCCCTTACAACAACATTTGAATTCCTGATTGCTTGATTAGTTATTTGTTGAGATGACTAATGGAGGAGTCATCGACATGAGTGTCTAATGTATTGATAACCTTAATTCTATGAATTTAGAATTTGCATATGTCCATGATATATGCTTTATGTCATCAAATTACAATAGTGTACATTCATATCACTACATTTACATGTATGAATAGCAAGACTATCAAAGGAAGTTGAAAACAAATACAAACAAGAAGTGTAAAATTAACAACTTAGTCTTTCTATGATTTTGATTGGTGATCCATATTTTATTATGGAGGCATTGGTGATAACCATACCACAAAACTTCTTTTCTATTTTCTCCATGAAATGAAAACGTTGAATAAAGCGCTTTTAGTAAACCCAACAAGAGATATTTATAGGATGCTGACTTCTCTCTTGATTAGGTGTAAAATACATTAAAATAGCTCCTAAACAATGAATATAACTGTTCCAATCCCATTAGTAGTTGACATAAGCAGATTGTTTCTTGACATTAGTTGGCAAATCATACCTATTCATGTAAAAATTAGTTTAATCAATTATGAAAAAGACACTTTAAGAAGAAAAGAGTAGTTTATACTAATAACTAATTACCATATGGTAAATGTCACGACCCAAAAAATGGGTGTGATGATGTAACACCCCAAAAATTTCTAAGTTAAGACCCGAACTATTCTTCATTTACATATAAGGTCGTATCGGGTGATTCTTAGATTTCCCATATGTGTAAAAGTCAATTCATTAGTTTGGGAATGAATTTGGATCATTAGATTCCCCTAGCACAAAGTTGAGTTGAATGTTTTCTTACCGATTAAGTTTTGATGTAAGATTCTACTTAGGTCAACTTAAAACATTCATATTTCTTCGAATATAAAGAGTTATGTGTTCCAAAACCTATTAAATTAAAAGTATTTAAATCTTCTTTCCAATGCCACCAAATTTGCATCAATCTGAGTTCTGAGTAAATAGTTATATCCATTTTAGTAACCTAATAGAGTGTAGTGATGAATTAGCAGACGGGAAAATATTAAAAAGGGTCGTTTTTGCCTTTTTACATCTAAGAAAATCCTAAATAAATTTCCTGACTAATTAAAGGCCCATGCTAATCAGACTTTCATCTAACAAATTGAGTATTTTTTAGATGAGTAATATCGTTGAGTTCTGAGTTCTTGAGTTCTGAGTATTGAGTTTTCTATATTGTTATTGAGATACTTGAGTTTATTCTTTCATGTCTATGTTTCAGCATGAACCCTATGTTTGAGTTATAAATTTTGAAAATCTTTTAAAAGTAACAATTATATTTTAAATTGAGTTTTTGAGGAAGCAAAGAGGAGTTCAAGAAAGAGTATAAGGGAACTAAGTATTTTCCAAATGTTTTATTTTTACATGAAGAAAGAAAGTATTATTTGAGAAAAGAAAAACTTTGATTTCTAAATAAGTTTATGAGTTCAGACATATTTCAGAGCAGTTACCTCTTTTAAGAGGCTAATTTGAGCAACTATCTCAAACTAGAGAAAGAGTATGTTTTATACATTTGAGTATGAGTATATATTATTGAGAGTAGTATTGAGCATCGATAAGGGGATGAGTTCAGACAAGTAAAAATCCTCATAAACCATGTACCCCAACATGGGTAAAGGATCATACTTTTTAGATGAATCTTTATTTCTTAGTGGATCCACTTAGTTGAGAGGTTCTATACCCTAGCACGGTACAAGACAGTTTTGGCAGTGTGGGTGAGACGTTGAAGCGTCCTTATGAACCAATGGGAAGAGGTTAAGAGAAGTAGCTTAGACAGAGCTCTTAGAAGGAATCTTTGTAGCTGCATTTGGAGAGTTCAAAAGCCATGAGATAAGCCTTTCCCGAGTATTAGAGTAAAGCGAATGTAGACTAGTTTAGAGATGATGAAATAGATCCATAACTTTAAAGTGTCAGCTCCATACCTAAGGGGGAGATGATAAGCTGAGAAACCAAGTCACTGTTGAGAATCAGATAGTGATGCGTTCAGAAAGAGTTATAGTGTTGTATCAATCAATTCATACTGTAGCGTATTCCTCAAAGTTCAGTCATTACCACATCTTGTTGATGTTTCTAATATCAGAATTGTGTCTATGACCTATGCTCATACACTTCAGAGAGATTCACATCTATGCTCAGTTTCTAGAATGAGGTGCAAATACCTTATCCCATTGATATCTATCTTACTCCATAAATTTATGGATATCAACCTTATGATATGAACCTATTCATATAAGCACTCGTATCTCATAGTATTCTAAGTCTTGCGAATTCATGATTTACTCTCAATGGAGAACAAAATAACGTTATGTCATGCATATTCATATATATCAGATGTCATGAATGAATCATACTTATGATATTTCACCTTAAGCTCTTTCAATGATCGTTTTTCAGTTTTGATAGCGATGCTGATGATAGTAGTTGAGTAGTGATAGAATGAGAAGATTGATGTTTCTTATTGTGATAGTGGTGGTGTGCTTATTCCATCTAAATTTATAATGTGGAGTAGGAATAAGATGAGGTTTTACTATGAGTAATAGTTAAATGAGGGTAATTACTTGGTTCCAGGTAGTAATGTGTGAAATTTCAGTTGGTAGAGATGATGAAAGAATGAGAATTTCTTAAAAGTATTGGTTAGTAGGAGTCCATGGAGTGATTATAGTATTAGGCTTGAATGTGGTGTTGTTAGCATGTGGACAAATGCATGATCCATTAGGTGTTTCTTGATTTGGGCTCGAGGTTGGTTGAATGCATTTATAAAGAGACGTATTCTGGGGATGAGATTCCATATAGAGGTGTAAAACCTGAATCTTATGGTTTAGATTAGTATAACCATCTCATGTTTAGCACCTTGTGATTTAGAGATTAGGCTTTAACACAGTAAGAGCAAGTGATTTGACTTATACATTTGTAAGAATAGTCATATACTCTAGAGGGAGCCAGGAGTTGCAGCTAATGAAGTGTAGTAATCAGAAAGGAGCGCATATTTGAGAAGTGTTACTAAGCTTAAAATCTACCAGTCATATCTCTCAAGGCATAGTATTTCTATTTTTACTTTCGTTCCAATATATCCTTGCTTTATCTCAAATAGCTTCAAATAGAGCGTGACTATGTTCAAACTCATATCGTTTGCAACTTATGTGCTATAGAGAGTTCCAAACTCTTAGTATGAATCAGCTCCTCTATGTTAGTAGGCAAGTTCAAAACTCAGAAAGATAGTAAGAGTAACTCCTTTCTTCGATCCTCAGTTTAACCATCATTCGAGGACGAATGATCCCAAGGGGGAGATATTGTAACACCCAAAAAATGTCTAATTTAAGATCCGAACTATTCTTCATTTACAAGTAAGGTCGTATCATGTGATTCTTAAATTGTCCATATGTGTAAAGTTCAATTCATTAGTGTGGAATGAATTTCGATATGAATAAAGGTCACTAGATTCCCCTAGCACAAATTTGAGTTGAAAGTTTCCATACCGATTAAGTTTTGACTAAAGATACTACTTGGGTCAACTTGGAATGACCATATCTTTTAGAATATAAAGAGTTACGTGTCCCATAACTTATTAAATTGAAGGTATTTGAATCTTCTTTCCAATGCCATTAATTTTGCATCAATCTGAGTTCTGAGAAAATAGTTATGACCATTTTAGTAACCTGATACAATGAAATGACGAATTAGCCTATGAGAAAACATTAAAAAGGATCGTTTTTCCATTTACCTTTAAGAAAATCCTAAATGAATTTCTTGACTAATAAAAGGCCCAAACAAATTAGATTTTCATCTCATAATCCCCCGTCTCTTCTCTCTCAAACCCTTAGGCAAAATCCTAAAGAAAAATCAAAGTAGAAGATTTTCATTCAAGATTCTTTCAATCTTTTTTTAGATTCTTCTTCAAGGTAAGTCCTTCTCAAAAAATTTCATTCTTTCCAACTAAAATTTCTTTATACAATTATGAATCATTAATGAGAATCCTAATTCTTGGCCATAGAGTTTCAAGAAACTAATTCAAGAAATGTTTTCTTGATTGTTCTCCTTCAAGCTAGGGTTTCAAGGCTTCAAATCAATTTCTTATTCAAGATTCTTCAAGAACTTTGTTCTTTCAGGTATGTAAGGATATCATAGTGTTGGACTAGTTCATCCTCGCGTCCTACATCTAATTTCAAATCAGTAAAAGAGTATAATAGAGTTCTATCCTTAGATTTGAGTATTCTTGAGATGAGTTGATTTTGAGTTCTTGAGTTCGTGATTCTTTTTTGAAATTCTATTCCTAATTATTGAATTGCTATATGTTATGCATTGAGATTCTTGAGTTGATTTGTTCATGTCTATATTTCAGCATGAACCCTATGAATTGAGTATTCTTGAGATGAGTAGTATTGTTGAGTTCTGATCTCTTGAGTTTTTGAGTTCTGAGTATTGAGTTTTCTATATTGTTATTGAGATCCTTGAGTTGATTCGTTCATGTCTATATTTTCGCATGAACCCTATGTTGGAGTTATAAATTTTTAAAATCTTTTAAAGCCAACAATTGTGTTTTAAACTGAGTTTTTGAGGAAGTAAAGAGGAGTTTAAGAAAGAGTCTAAGGGAACTAAATAATTTCCAAATATTTCATTTTTACATGAAGAAAGAGAGTATTATTTTGAGAAAAGAAAAACTTCAATTTCTAAACGAGTGTATGACTTCAGAGTTATTTCAGAGCAGTCTTTTAAGAGGATAGTCTAGCAATTATCTCAAATCAGAAAAAGAGAATGTCTTATGCATTTTAGCATGAGTATATATTATTGGGAGTAGTATTGAGCATCAATATGGGGATGAGTTCAGACAACTCAAAATCCTCATAAACTGTCACAACCCGGAGCTACCCCCTAGATGTTACATGGCATACAAGACCCCGAGAGGCCTCATATAAGCTAGTTAGCTTTCATAGTCAAGATAATAGAAAATGGGTAAAAAATTTAAAACCTTTTCAATAATATCAAAGTCTTTAAAAAATGAAGCGGAAGTCTCATACAATTGTCTCAAAACCATCTAATACAAAGATTCTTGGGACACACCCATACAACAATGTTCAATACTAAAAATAAAAAGAACATAAGGAAATGGTGGCTAAATCCTCGAATGCTATGAGGACTCACCAATCTTCAACCTTGCCTCTACTAGAGATCCTAGCCACGGGGATGAGAGTTGGGAACGACGAACCCTACATTTGGATAAGAAATGTAGGGAAGAGTATGCGTTAGTACAAGAATGTACTAAATATGATAGCTTGCATAAACATCAACATAAACATTAGAGTTAGACAATATAAGTCATAAATAATAATCAATGCATATAATAGATCATATCAACATATAAGGTATACTTCTTGAAGTAACCTCAAAGCATACTTAGCTAAGACATGGGTAATCCTCCACTAGTCTTACTCGTCATAGAAAGCAACCTTAAGCAATAATCCAAGCTCATCACCTATCATAGAATATTTAGCTTATATTTTATAGACATGGGGAATCACCTCCGTGCTTTCCTATAAAGGCTCATGGGTAGTCACCTCTTGCCTTACATATAGGATCATGGGTACTCGCCTCTTGCCTTACATATAGGATCATGGGTACTAGCCTCCATGTCCATCATCATATGACACGTGTACTCGCCTCCATGTCATTCTATAAGGAATCATAGGTATTCCCCTCCATGTTCTTCATTATAAGACATGGGTATTCGCCTCCACATCTTTCAATATAAGACACGGGTATTCAACTCCAAATCTTTCAATAAGAGATCATGGGTACTCGTCCTCATGCACATCATTAGGGAATAAGGGTAGTCACCTCTTACTCTCCTATAAGGAATATGGTAAATAGCCTCATATCCTTCTCATTTATAGGTCATAGGTAATCACCTCTAGCCTCATTAATTCCTTAGTCTTTTAGTCTAGATTAATTTTAGGTGAGCAATCTTTTCGACCTAGAATCAGTCACTGTGAGAAACCCTTTCACATTCATACTTAAGCAATTCAAGTGAGAACTATCCCTTCCACAACAATTACATCAATAATCCACAATTCGTCATATATATGCTTTACTCTCAAAGCAATAATCATCATAATCATCCTATATGCTTCAATCTCAAAGATATTCATAATGTACCTCATTCATCCTATAATAATACATCTAAATCCACAATTTCCCTTTTCATGGATCAAAACCTATTTATATCAAATTCATCTTAGAAACATGTGTTAAGCATCGGTACATGTAATTTCATCCTAAAAACATGCAATTCTATTAACTCATGCATAAAAAATCATAACCCAATCATTTGGATCAACATTCATCAGGATCCACAACATTAGAAGAAAACCCTAACTCAAATTGGGGAATTTCTACTTTTTAATTGGGGAATCTTGGAGGCTCCATGGATGAAAAGACATCATACCTTACTATCAAAACCAACAATTGCTTGAGGAATGGAGACTTGACCTTCACCCTAGCTTCAACTCTTTCTTCTTCTTCAAGTTCTAGAGAGAGAAATATTTGAGAGGAAGAACTTTGGATTTCTTTTGGGTTTTGAGAATAATGACTTGAATGGGTGAGTTTTGGGGTTAAAATCACTTATATAGTGGTCCTAGGTTTGGATAAAACGACATAGCTTTGATTTAATTAAAACTAGAAAAGACCCAAAAACCCAGAACTAAACTCTGCCGAACCACCTTCACGCTTGGCTTCACGAGCCGTCAAGGGCCACACGACCCGTAGTGGTGCCCGTGGTCCTTGACAAGTAGCCTAGCTTGCCACCCCTTAACCCTTTCTCACTTCACGACCCTCTCCACGTCCCGTAGTGGACATCACGAGCCGTTAAGTGGCTCATGGGAGGGTCTCATTTTTAGGTAGCCTTGGGAGCTCACTGCCTAGCCCACCACACTCATCACCACGACCCGTGGTCCTTACAACGAGCCGTCCTTGTGGTCGTGGGAGGTGACCTCCTTTTGGTCACTCACTGTGAGCCACCATGGGCAGCACCACGGCTCGTGGTGCCATTCACGGCCCGTATGGGTCCTCGTGAAGGTTGCCAAGCCCCAAATCTTTTGTTCTTGCCCTCTCACTTAGCCCCTAGCTTAGACTACTAGATTCCGAGGTGTTACATTACTCCCCTTTGGGAACATTCGTCCTGTAATGAAATTCTAGACACCTCTTGAAAGAAAAGACTCAATACTAGAAGCCCATCATGCATGCAATCTCATCAAAAATGCACAAATCTAGGAGGAAACATCGACTCCAAGCTAATCATACTCAATGCACCATAAGGAAAATGGAAACTAGACCCAGCAATCCAATATGCATGAAATTAAAAAATTTCTCATTTTCAAGGAGGAACTACCATCTCCAAGCTAAAAGCATGCTCAACACAGTCTCATGGAGCCTATACGCAATCTATACTCGAAAGCATATATCCATGGAGGAAATATCAACTCCAAGCTAAAGCATGTTAAACAATTCATCTCATGAAGTCTATAGGCACTCAATGCACAACAACTTGAGGAAAATCAATCATGTAAACTCATTTTCTTTCAAAACACAAGTTTTTTCATGAACATGCATAAAATAAGGAAATCATGGGAATATCTAAAACACAACACTAAAACAAAGATTAAACCATGAGGAATTCATTACCTCAAGCTAGAGTAGGAGTAGAAGGAGAAACATGAGGATATCGGGACATCATATGGGCCTCGGCCTCCCAAGTAGCACCCTCAACTAAATGATTCCTCCACAATACTTTTACGGAAGCAACTTTCTTGTTTCTCAATTTCTTAACTTGCCGGTCTAAAATTTCAACCGAAACTTCCTCATAAGAACGATTTTCATCAACTCCTAGACCTTCTAAGAGAACTATAGATGTAAGATCTCCAAACACTTTCTGAACATAGAGACATGAAAAACCGGATGCACGGATGCCAAATCATTAGGCAAATCAAGCTCATAGGCAACCTTAGCAGCACGTCTCAAAATTTGATATGGGCCTACATAACGGGGACTAAGCTTCCCTTTCTTAACAAACCTCATTACACCCTTCATGGGTGAGATTTTCAAGTAAACCCAATCATGAATATCAAACTCGAGATCTCTTCTTCTAACATCGGCCTAGGATTTTTGTCGACTTTGGGTTGTTTTAAACCTCTCTCTAATAAGTCAGACCTTTTCCATAGCCTCATGAACTAACTCGGGTCCTATTAAGGAAACTTCACCCACCTCAAACCAACCTATAGGAGATCTACACCTCCTACCATAAAGAGCGTCAAAAGGAGCCATACCAATACTTGAATGGTAACTATTATTATAAGAAAACTCAATCAATGGCAAGTGATCATCCCAATTACCCTTGAGATTGATGACACACGCTCTCAACATATCTTTCAAAGTTTGGATAGTTCGCTCCGCTTGCCCATCGGTTTGTGGATGAAAAACTGTGCTAAGATTAACTTTAGTGCCAAGACACTTTTGGAAAGACTTCAAAAACTTAGAAGTAAACTGAGTACCTCTTCGGAGATAAGGGATAAGGGCACTCTATTCAACTTTACCATTTCCCTCAAATAGAACTTAGCATAGTCTTCTGCCGAATAAGGAACATTGGCAAGAATGAAATGGGCCGATTTCGTCATTTGGTCTACTATAACCCAAATTGAATCATGTTGTCGCCGAGTACGAGACAACCCAACTATGAAGTCCATATTCAAATCTTCCTACTTCCAAGTAGGAATACTAATGTCTTGGGATAAACCTCCCAGTTTCTGATGCTCAACTTTCACTTGTTGGCAATTCGGACACTTAGCCATAAATCCCGCAATATCCTTCTTCATCCCATTCCACCAATAGATCTCCCGCAAGTTTCAGTACATCTTGGTGGATCCCGGGTGAATGGAATACCGATAACTATGGGCTTCTGACAAGACATGTTCTCTCAAGTCATCGACATTCAGAACACACAAATGACCTTGATATCTAAGTACACCATCTCCCCCTTGGGAGAAAGCCTCAACGGACTTTCTAAGTACCGCTTCTTTCAGTTCTACTAAGGTCGGATCAAGACATTGCTTAGCTTTCACATTTGTCACAATAGATGATTCTAACCATTATGAACCATAACACCACCCTTGGTGGAGTCCATCAACCGAACACCCAATCGGGCCAATCTATGTACATCTCATACCAATTCTTTCTTATCTTTTTCTATATGGGCAACACTACCCATTGATAATCGGCTAAGAGCATCTGCTACTACATTCCCCTTACCGGGGTGATAGAGATTACTCATATCATAATCCTTAAGTAACTCAATCCACCTTCTTTGGCGTAGATTAAGATCTTTCTAATTAAACAAATATTGTAGGCTCTTGTGGTCGGTGAACACATCTACATGCACACCATACAAATAATGCCTCCAAATCTTAAAGGCAAAAACCACCACTGCTAATTCAAGATCGTGGGTAGGATAATTCTTCTCATGAACCTTAAGTTGCCTTGAAGCATAGGCAATAACTTTCCCATTTTGCATTAGCATACATCCTAACCCAATTCTCAAGGTATCACAATAAACAAAAAAGCCACCCGTCCCTTCCGGTAAGGTCAACACCGGAGCGGAAGTAAGTCTATCTTTCAATTCTTGAAAACTCTTCTCACATAATTCAGACCATATGAACTTGGCCTTCTTTTGAGTCAAAGCTTTCAATGGAGAGGCAATAGAAGAAAACCCATCAACAAACCTTCTGTAATAACCAGCTAAACCCAAGAAACTTCTAATGTCCGAAGGAGTTAAAGGTCTAGGCCAACTCTTGACCACATCTGTCTTCTTAGGATTTACCTCAATACCCTTTCTTGAAACAATATGGCTAATAAAAGCTACAGACCTTAGCCAAAACTCACACATGCTAAACTTTGCAAAGAGTTGTTGTTCCTTGAGAATTTGCAACACAATCTTCAAATGATTGGTGTGATCATCCTCACTTATCGAATAAATCAATATATCATCAATGAATACAGATACAAATATATCAAGGTATTGTCTAAACTCCCGATTCATCAAATCCATAAATGTCGCCCGAGCATTAGTCAAACCAAACAACATCACCAAAAACTCATAATGACCATATCGGGTTCTAAAATCCATTTTCAGAATATCATCATCTTTCACCCTCAATTGGTGATAAGCCGACCTAAGGTCAATGTTGGAGAAGTAACTCGCTTCTTAGAGTTGGTCAAACAAATCATCTATTCTTGGAAGAGGATACTTATTCTTAATGGTCACCTTATTCAATTGCCGATAGTCAAAACACATTCGGAGTGAATCTTTATTTTTAACAAACAAAACTGGAGCACCCCATTGAGAGATACTAGGTCGGATGAAACCCTTATCCAAAAAATCTTTCAATTGTTCCTTTAATTCCTTAAGTTCTACCGGAGCCATTCTATAAGGAGGAATAGAAATAGGCTACGTATTCGGAAGAAGTTCAATACCAAAATATATTTCCCTTTCTGGAGGAATACCGAGTAGATGATCTTGGAACACTTTTGGATATTCACTATCAATGGGGACTAACTCAAGAGTAGAAGTTTCAGAATCCATATCCCTCACCCTAACTAGATGGTACATGCAACCCTTAGAAATCATCCTCCTAGCCTTAAGACAGGAGATAAACTGTCTCTTAGGCATAGAATTTCCCCCCTTCCACTCTAGGATAGGCTCATTCGGAAACTGAAATCTGACTACACGAGTTCTACAATCAATAGAAGCATAACAAGAGTGCAGTCAATCCATACCAAGGATAACATCAAAATCTAGCATATCAACTACCAAATCAACAAGAATAACTCTATGGGATAAGGAAATGTGACAGTTTCTATAGACCCTCTTAGCCATAATAGAATCACCAACATGAGTAGAGACAAAAAAAAATGTAATAGCACATCACGAAGCACATCAAATCTAATAGCCACATATGGCGTCACAAAAGACTAGGTAGCACCGGCATCAAGTAAAGCATAAACATCAAGTTGAAAGGCTTTCAACATACCGATAACCACATGGGGAGAAACCTCTTGTTCACCACGAGTCTGAAGTGCATAAAACCTATTTTCTTGGGAGCACTAGTACCCGAACCAATTGGACTGGATGAAGGATAGGGTAGAGCCCTACGAAGACTATATCCCTAATTATTAGTAACTGAAGGACAATTTCTTATCTTGTGTTCCATCTTACCACAACCAAAATAAGCATTGGAACCCGCTAGACATTTACCTTCATGATTTCTTCCACACTTAGCACAAGTAGGCAAACAAGACCCATTACCACCTCCTTGACGTTTAGGGTTAGACACCCTCTCTCGGTTGAAATTAGGAACATTAGAGGAACCTTGCTCGGAAAACCTTTGTCGATACCTAGGATGTCCATGTCCATCGGACCTAGCACAAGAGAAATTACCATCACCGGCTCTAGACCACTTTGTCTCCATAGATCTTTCCATAAATTTCTCCTCTTCAATCTGTTGGGCATGAGTCATAAGACGAGCAGTATCCTTGTCATGGACAAGCATAGCCGTACGACACTCTTTCACTACCAATTCAGACACATCCAAAACGAACTTGCTCATCCTTGCCCTAGAGTCGGCAACTATAGAAGGAGCATATTTCGACAATTGAGTACGCCTCAAAGCATATTCTTTCACACTAATATGTCCTTGTCTAAGATTGATAAACTCAAGCACTTTTACCTCTCTCATCTCAAGAGAAAAGAACCTATCAAGAAAAGTAGACTTAAATCTTTCCCATTCTAGGGGACCCGTATCTACATGCCTTGCTTCCTTTCATTGGTTGATCCAAATTTGAGCAACCCCTTAAGTTGATAAGCGGCCAATTCTGCCCTTTCCACCAGAGTCACTCCCATAATAGTCAAGATCTTGTAAACCTCATCAATGAACTCTTGAGGATCTTCCTCAACCTTAGAACCATAGAATTTCGGAGGATTCATCCTAGTGAAGCCCCTCACTCTACATGCCGTCATACCCATATTTGGGTTCACAAACCCCCTATTGGCTTGGGCCGTCACACCTTGAGCCAACACTTGAAAAGAAGTCCTAAACTCTGCATTAGTCACTTGCACGGCCAAAGGGTCAACCGGAGCTTGAGGAGGAGCTCTTTGACCAATCTCTTCTCCCTCAGTCCTTCTAGCAAAAGCTCTTTGAGTAGTCATATCCTGTAGACCATCGGGTAAGGATAAGGAGAGAGACCTTATAGAGTTAAACTCTATCGTACGACTTAGAGAAATGAACAAGTGAAGTTTCCTAAACATTTTGTAGCCCCTTATTCATAAATATGGCGTGCTTCACACTCATGAACAAGACTCTACTAGACGTGGTTTTGAGACATCCTTGAACCTTTCTAAACCTTGTGCTCTTATTACAAAGTTTGTCATCACCCAGGGGTACCCCCTAGATGTAACATGGCATAAAAGACCCCAAGAGGCCTCATATAATCCACCTAGCTTTCGTAGTCAAGATAATAGAAAATCGGTAAAGAATTCAAAACCTTTTCAACAATATCAAAGTCTTTATAAAACAAAGCGGAAGTCTCATAAAATTGTCTCAAACCATCTAATACAAAGATTCTTGGGACACAGCCCATACAACAATGTTCAATACTAAAAATGAAAATAACATAAGGAAATGGTGGCTAAATCCTGCATTGCTATGAGGACTTACAAATCTTCAACCTTGCCTCTACTAGAGATCCTAGCCACGGGGATGAGAATCAGAAACACTGGACCCTACATTTTGATAAGAAATGTAGGCAAGAGTATGTGTTAGTACAAGAATGTACTAAATATGATTTGCATAAACATCAACATAAACATAAGAGTTAGATAACATAAGTCATAAAGCATAATCAATGCATATAATAGATCATATCAACATACAAGGGATACTTCTTGAAGTAACCTCAAAGCATACTTAGCCAAGACATGGGTAATCCTCCACTAGTCTTACTCGTCATAGAAGGCAACCTTAAGCAATCATCCAAGCTCATCACTTATCATAACATATTTAACATATCTTTTATAAAGATGAGGAATCACCTCCTTGCCTTCCTATAAAGGCTAATGGGTAGTCACCTCTTTCCTTACATATAGGATCATGGGTACTCGCATCCATGTCCATCATTATATGACACCGGTACTCGCCTCCATGTAATTCTATAAGGAATCATGGGTACTCGCCCCCATGTCCTTCATCATAAGACATGGGTATTCGCCTCCACATATTTCAATATAAGTCACGGGTATTCCCCTCTACATCGTTCAATAAGGGATCATGGGTACTCACCTCTATGCCCATCATTAGGGAATAAGGGTAGTCACCTGTTACTCTCCTCTAAGGAATACAGGGAATCGCCTCATATCCTTCTCATTTAGAGGTCATGGGTAATCACCTCTAGCCTCATCAATTGCTTAGTCTTTTAGTCTAGATTAATTTTAGGTGAGCAATCCTTTCAACCTAGAATCATTCAATGTGAAAAAGCCTTTCACATTCATACTTAAGCAATTCAAGTGGGAACTATCCCTTCCACAACAATTCATCATATATGTTTTACTCTCAAAGCAATACTCATCATAATCATCCCATATGTTTTAATCTCAAAGCAATTCATCATGTACTTCATTCATCCTATAAGAATACATCTAAATCCACAATTTCCCTTTTCATGGATCAAAACACATTTATATAAAATTTATCTTAGAAACATGGGTTAAGCATGGGTACATTTTATTTCATCCTAAAAACATGCAATCCTATCAATTCATGCATAAACAATCATAACCCAATCATTTGGATCAATATTCATCAAGATCCACAACATTAGAAGAAAACCCTAACTCAAATTGGGGAATTTCTACTTTTTAATTGGGGATATTTGGGGCTCCATGGATAAAAGGATTCCATGGATGAAAAGACATCATTCCTTACTATCAAAGCCCACAATTACTTGAGGAATGGAGATTTGACCTTCACCCTAGCTTTAACTCTTTCTTCTTCTTCTTCAAGTTCTAGAGAGAGAAATATTTGAGGGAAAAAAAATTGGATTTCTTTTGGGTCTTGAGAATAATGACTTGAATGTGTGAGTTTTGGTGTTAAAATAACGTATATAGGGGTCCTAGGTTTGGGTAAAACGACATAACTTTGATTTAATTAAAACCAGAAAAGACCCAAAACTCCATGAAATAAACTCTGCCGAACCACCTTCACACTTGGCTTCACGAGCCGTCAAGGGCCACACGGCCTTTAGTGGTGCCCGTGGTCCTTGACCAGTGGCCTAGCTTGCCACCATTTAACCCTCTCTCAATTCACGACCCTCTCCACCGCCCGTAGTGGCCTTCACGAACCGTCAAGTGTAATTTTTTTTAAAATTATGTATCAGATTAAATTGTACACAATATTTTCACCAAATCCAAAAAATCTAATCAAATAAGAAATCTTAAACAACAATAACCATAAAGCTGATTTTGGAAACCGAGTCCAAATCAACCCATAAAGTCAATCCCGAGGACTAGGGTTAGATATGAAATTTTATTTGAAATCATGATACCAAAGATTTTGGAACTCAATAGTGAAAACAACATAGAAAAATAAGTTGAAACCAAGCTCAAATCACCATTTTCATTAAGCCCCTAGTTCTTGAGAAAAACTCACAAAGTTTGAGTTCAAAATTAGCAATGAGGTGAGAAAATCTTGAAATAAATTATGGGTAATAATGATGGGGCGTTAAAAATTGTTAACTAATCGACGAATCTTAAAAAATCACTTTAAAATCACCTTTACCAAGCTCCCAATTTCAAAAATGGTGAAACGGGGATGAAACCCGACTTTGTAATAAGAATTTTGTTCAGGTCACTTTACTCTTCACGATCGTGACCCTAAACCTCATGATCATGATGAATAATGTTGGTCAACTCATTTTTATTGACCTTAATGATCGCGACATAGGGCCACACAATTGCGATTATTAGGGCACACCCAACTCTATTTTAAGCCAAAATCAACAAGGGGATCGAAATTAGCGTGGAGGCCTCGGGATCTAAAATAAGGGTCGTTCTAGATAGAACTCTACATTCCGGACCTAATCATGCTAATGGAATCTTCATCCAAGCTTGTTTACCCAAAATATTGACTAAAGTCAAACTTAGGCTTCAACTTGAAAGTTAAAATGCCTAATCACACAGACCCACACTGAAAAACCTCGAGAGTCATGCCGACTATGCTACTAGCCTAAAATGAACCTTCTATAGTTGATGGACTCGTCAGAATTGGATTCTGAAGTAATCTTCATGAACATTTTGTCAAAAAGGACTGTTCAAGCTTCGAAAGCTCCAAAACACTAAAACTCGAACAAAAAAAGTGACCATGTGACTAAACTGTCAATCCTAGCAAGTCATAAATGACTTGGGGACGCTACAAAAAGTCTCTAAACGACGAAAAAGAGGCATCAACATAGAAATGACATAGAGGTCATTACAACATCCACTATAAAAGGAATTTTTTCACGAAAATAAGAGTCAAGAAGTATCTAAAGGCTCAAACAAGCCAAGAAACTACTCTCGCATATCATGCTCAGTCTTGCAGGTAGCCTCCTCAACTAGAAAATACCTCTAAAAGACATTAACCACAGGAATGGCTCTCGAACGCAACCACCGCACATCTTTGGCAATAATAGCAACTAGCTCTTCCACAAAGGTCAAGTGGTCATCCAACTCTATTGCATCATACTGGAGTACATCAAACTCAGATGGAAGATACCGTCGCAGCATCGCAACATGGAATATTGGGTGGGTAGCTGAGAACATCAGAGGTTAAAGCTAACTCATTTGCAATCTCCTCAATCATCTGGATGATCTCAAAAGGCCCAATATACCTGGGGATAAGCTTGCCCCACCTCCCAAATCTTATCACGCCCTTCATGGGCAACACACAGAGAAAAACTCTATCACCAACTCAGAACCTCAAAGGTCACAACCTATGATCCGCATAACTTCGGTGCCTACTATGCGTTGTCTGAAGCCTATCCTAAATCACCCTCACCTACTCCAGAGCCTCCTGAACGAAGCCTGTGCTATGCAGTCTAGGCTTTGCAGTCTCAAACCAACCAAATGGAGAGAAACAACACCTACCATATAAGGCCTCAAACGGAGCCATGTGAATGCTAGAATGGTAGCTATTATTGTACGCAAACTCCGCAAATGCAAGAACTGGTCCCACTAACCTCAAAACTATAATACACAAGCCCGCAACATGTCCTTAAATACCTAAATAATACGCTTTAGCTGACCATCAATCTGTGGGTGGAAGGTTATACTACGATTAACGAGAGTGCCCAACTCATCCTAAAAAGTCCTCCAAAACCTAGAAGTAAACTAAGCACCCTGATCAGATATAATTGAGACCAACACACCATGGAGATGAATCACCTCTCGAATGTAGATACGGGCTAGCCTCTCGGTGCTGGATGAAGAGTGAACATGGAAGAAGTGTGCTAACTTGGTCAATCGATCAATGATTACCCAAATTCTATTAACACCTCTAGAGGTCTGTGGCAAACCTGCCACAAAGTCCATGGTGATGTGATCCCACTACCACTCTGGAATGGGTAATATCTGATGCTCACCACCTGGTCTCAAATGCTCGGTCTTCACCTGTTGGCAACTAAGGCGACGAGACACATAGTCTGCAATATCTCTCCTCATACCGCCCCACTAATTATGGTGCCTCAAGACATAATACATCTTGGTGGTGCCCAGATGAATAGAATATCTAGAAACATGGACCTCACAAAGTATATGTTCTATCAAACCACCAAATCTCAGAACATAAATATTGTCCACAAACCTTAAAACCCCATCTAAATCCTAGGTAACTTGACTGGAATCACCCACTAATACTCGATATCAAAGTGCCAAAAAAGCCTCATCCTCAAACTAACAACCAATTCTAACGAGTCCACCAGCTCTGAAAGGGTCGTTTTAGGCTAGTTGAATAGTTTGCATGACCCTCGAGGTGTTCACTGCGGGTCTGTGTGATAAGGCATTTTAACTTTCAAGTTTGAAGCATAAGTTTGACTTTAGTCAACATTCTGGGTAAACAAGCTTGGATGAGGATTCCATGAGCATGATTAGGACCAGAATGTTGAGTTCTATCTAGAACGACTCTTCGTGTAGATCTCGAGGCCTCCAGGCTAATTTCTAGCCCCTCGTAGATTTTGGCTTAAAATAGAATTGGGTGTGGGACCCATTTGTTTTCAAGAGGACCTCATACATAAATTTTGACTTTTCCGTTGAGTCTGCAATATAATTTTTGTAGGGTTTCATATCTTGTTTGCGTGGACGAGGTTTCAAACAAATTTGGAGCACCCCATCAGAGATTTGGAACTTGGCCAAACCAGCTGATACACATCAGCTGGTGAAGGCCAATTTGCTCTTTGCAATCGCGTGGACCTAAGTCTTGTTCGCGAAGGACTTGGCCTGAGTGCTTCGTAATCACGTGGCCCGTTGTCGTGACCGCAATGGAAGGTTTACCTTCTTTGGTCATCGTGATCGCGAGACAGGGTCTCCACGATCGCGATGGTCAGCCTCGTAATGAGTCTCTATCAAGACCGTTCTTCCCGCAATCGTGATGAAGAGCTGAGGTTTGTCTTTCTAAATAAATACAAACGCGATAAACAGTTTGGCATGAGGTTCAATTAAAATGTTCTTGGTCATTTTAGCTTGGATGTCGGTGATTCGAAGTTCCATGTGTTTGTATTTGTTTGGAATACATGGTAAAGGGATTGGGAGTTATTGAAGGTCCTCTGTTTAAGGTTAATGTTGCCTTGAAAATTCTTCCCCGTCCTTGTCTTTAGTTTTTTTTCTTGTGCATGTTGTTGTGTTGGCTGTTTTTTGAGCCTCAAATTGTGTTTAATTTTTGAACAAAAGTTAGTGGTGTTGTTTAGGAGCTCTTGACTGTGTAAATTCCATATTTCTGGCACATAACTCATAATTTCCGTTTGACTCTAAAATTGGTCTGTTTCTGTGTTATGTGTTTATGGTGTCCTAACAATTGTACTTATGTTTTGATCCTATTTCTCAGAGTGTGGCAGCATTCAGAAGCTGTTGAGAAAGGAAAAGCTCCGGCCTTGTGATTTGGAGTGCGAACGGTCGGCCTTCAGGTAGGCTGAAAATTCTTTTCTATTTAGATTGATCATGCATGTGTAAATTCGTGATGATTATTGTGAATTTGGGGAGGGTACCTAGTTAATTCTTCTTTTCTTCTTAGAAACCATGATTTAGGGTTGATTAATATTGTATCAAGGGTAGCACCATGCTAGTAGGATTGGTTGTGTGACTTGCATGCTATGTGAAATTACTTGACTTTTACTTATTTTTGGAACATGTTTTGGCCTTAGTCTAGGATAGAGTAGTGTTGCCTTAGACCCATGTACCTTGTGACCTTGGTATGTCTCCGACATCGTTCTGATGGATTAGGTCCTTGTAGACTAGAATAGCAGACTTGGGTTTGATAGATGAGCCTTAGCTTAGGCGTTAGCATTGCTTCTAGACTTTCTATACCCTTTCTCCCCCCCCTCTCTCTCTCTTTCTTTCTGCGACTCTGAGGCATTACTGGGGGTTTGTGCTTTCATGATGGTTGGAGATTGAGTGTGCTTATATGAGAGCATTTTGTTGATACCTGTGGGGGTTGACGTCGATCCATGGTGGCTTGGATCCTATTTGAGATCCTCTTAGAATTTGAAACGCCCCCGGGTCACTCTTGCTAGTTAGGCGGTGCACCTCTCGGAGTGGACTGTCTTGTTGGGCAGCCTGGATCGGTTTTCACACTTTCTATATGGGCTGTGAGTTGATCAGTTGTTCTGTTTATCACTCTTGCTAGCTGGATTGGGAGTTGACTTGTTCGTAAATCTAGATCTGCGTTAGTCATCTTTCTTATAGACTTAGCTTTTCTGTGTATCCGTTGGGCTTACAGGGGTCGTTCATATTTTCATTTAAACTTATGCACAAGTGTATCTTCTGGGCTTATACGGCTCCAGTTAAGTTTAGTTTTGTTATACTTAGATTTACTTTTAGTATGCTTGTGTGCCTTCTTTCTTTCCCTCTTTGACCTTTATTTGTGTCTAGATTCTATCTTTTATAATTTTCTTTACCTTTCTTGCTTAGTCGGCCTATGTTGCCTACTGAGTACCTATTTTTGGTACTTATGCTGCACTCTACATCTTTTTAATGATGCAGGTCCTAGTGCGAGCTACCACGGGTGATCGATCGTGCCATCTTTTACAACTAATAGATATCAGAGACGAGGGTGAGCACTTGGCATCCTGAACCAACCTGTCTCCTTCAGTACATATGTTAGCTTGTATTTTTCCTTTGATACGGCTTGTTGTTTTCCACTTTTGGGTTTTATTCTTGTTCTTACTATATAGCTCTATACTCGTGACGTCCAGGTTCTAGGAGGATTGACATTATATATAGTTTTGGTTGCTTTCCATTTCTGTCTTTTCTTATTGTTAGTATTATTTTCCATTTGTTTTTGCCGTTAAACCTAATACTAAGGTTCTGGTTACATGTTGGCTTACCTACTAGTGGGTTATGGTAGGGTCCATCATTACTCGATGGATCGGGTCGTGACATGATGAGTCCTAGGAAGGGTTAAGACTTAGTGATACTTTGGACTAAAGGTTGAGTTCTACGGATTGGATCTACGAACCGTAAGAAAGGTTCATGGGAATCAAGATGAAATTTGGGTTTCTGAAGATAGTTCCACGGTTGATAAGTATGGACAATAGGAAGTTCTATAGCCCTTAGGTCCAAACCGTAGGAACCATCCGACAATTATTTTAAAGGGTATTTTTGTCTTTTCCCTATATTTCTAATTCCTGTACTATGTCATTTTACCTATTTAAAGGGGTCCTATAACTGATTTCACCCGTAAATCTACCCATTTCTAAATCATTCTACTAAATCCCCCAAATTCCTCTAATCTTTTCTCTTAAGAAGCAAGGAAGAAGAAGCTAGGGTTTCAAGTCAAGTCTCATTTTTCACCATTGATTCTACTCTTTGATCTTCAAAGTATGTAGGGCTTCATCAATGGGTTCCATTCACCCATTAAGCCCTAAGGTTTCTCAATTCTCCAAGTCAAACTTTAGTTCAATTGATTAGGTTTTTATTTAATTCCTCATGAGTTCTATTTGTATGGATTCAATTGTTTGTTGTTGACCATTTTATGATAGTTTTGACTCAATTACATATTTTCCAATCAATTCCATGTGAACGCATGCATTGATCATGATTTTTACTATGAACTCTAATTTGCATGAATATGAAGAAAAGCTATGAATCTGTAAGTTTTAATAAGACTAATGGTAGATAACATAATGAAGACAATGTCTAGTTTGCTACAGAAAGGAAAGTAGGAGAATACAAGGAACTAAATGTGAAGATGACTAAGAGAAAAGCTTATGCAGAGAGTTGTTCTTTCTGTTAAGAAAACCAAAAATACATAAACATACAATTAAAGAAACTGAAATAGATCATGGTCCTATTTTTAATCCATGGTGCTAACCATGGTAACTACCTCCTAAAATAACTTGAAAAAAATGAAATAGAGGAAACTTAGAAATAGACACTGCAGTCCTAAAGCAACTAACTAATACTCCTCTTTGCATTAGGAGCTGCAAATTCCAAGTTATTGCCTTAGGAACTCGAACTTGCTGACAGGAAGGGATTTCGTAAATATATCTGCTAGCTGATCTTCAGATTTACAATAAACAAGAATCACTTCTCCTTTTTTCTGCACATCCCTCAAGAAAAAAAGCTTGATGTTGAAGTGTTTAGTCTTCCCATAGAATACTAGATTATGCGAAATGTCTATTGCAGCTTGATTCTCAACATGAACCTCAGTATTAAATTTTTGCTCCATATGCAAATCAGAAAATATTTTTCTCAGCCATAAGGTTTGATTTACTGCTACAGTTGCAACAATGAATTCAGCCTCTGCCGTGGATTGTGCCACAGTTTCCTGCTTTTTGAACACCAAGAGAAAATCCCTAATCCCAGATTGAAACAATATCCTGATGTACTTTTCATGTCGTCAATGGATCCAGCCCAATCACTGTCTGAGAATCCATACTGCTTGAAATTCTCACAATTCTTGAATTTGACACCATATTCAACAGTACCTTTAATGTATCTTATAATTTTTTTTGCTGCTCGCAAATGCATTTCAGTTGAACAATGTATAAATCTAGATAAAATACTTGCAACAAATAGAATATCCGGCCTTATAGCAGTGAGATACATCAAACATCCAATCAAGCTTCTGAAATTTCCTTCATCAATTTGATCAGTTCCATCCTCTTTGCTTAACTTCTCCTTTGGATTCATTAGTGTGGTTGTTGCCCTGCAATTTTCCATATGGAATTTCTTAAGTATCTCGCCAGCATATTTCTTTTGGCAGATAAAAATTTCATCACAACTTTGCTTAATTTCCATTCCCAGAAAGTATTACATTAGCCCCCAGTCTGTCATTTCAAAGACTTGCATCATTTCCTTCTTAAACTCTTCAACCAGTAACACATTTTTTCATGTCACCAAGAGATCATCAATATAAAGGGAAACAATGAGAAGATCAGTTCCTTTATGTTTGACATAAAGAGTAACTTCAGATACACTTCGTACAAACCCCAAACTCAACAAGTGATCATCAATCCTGCTATACCAAGCTCTTGGAGCTTGTTTTAAGCCATAAAGAGCCTTTTTAAGAAGACATAATTTTTCTTCTTTTCCTTGCTCAAAGAAACCCTTGGGCTGCTGTACATAGATTTCTTCCAATAGTACACCATTAAAAAAGGCAGATTTCACATCTAGGTGGAACACTTTCCAGCCCTTTTGTGCTGCTATTGCTAGCAACAATCTAATGGTATCCAATCGGGCTACTGGAGCAAATGTGTCCGAGTAATCAACACCAAATATTTGGGCATATCCCTTGACAACAAGCCTAGCCTTGTATTTATTGATAGAACCATCAGAATTGAGCTTGGTTCTAAACACCCATTTTACTCCAATGACCTTCATATCTTTCGATTGGTCAACTAACTCCCAAGTTTTGTTTTTCTTGATCATTAGCATCTCGTGCTCCATGGCTTTTCTCCATTTTTTATCTTGAAGTGCTTCATCGTGCCCTGCAGGCTCATAAACTACCACATTACTTTATTGATAGATGTCATAGAGTAGTCTTGTACCTCTAATAGGAAGATCATCCACCAACTCATTTTTCCAATGATCAGATGCCTACTCCTCTGAAGCTTTGACTGAAAGTTGATTGTCCTTCCAGTCCCATTTCACTTCCTCAGCAAACTGCACATCTCTACTGACAATCATCTCCCCTGTTTGAGGATTATAACTTTGTAGGCTTTGGAGGATGAGCTATAACCCACAAATATTCCAGGAAGTGCTTTCTTGTCAAGTTTGTCTCTTTTAGCCTGTGGCACATGGAAGAAACAAACACAACCAAATACTTTAATGAAGCTTAGTGATGGTTTGTCTCCATTCCAAGTCTCGAATGGAGTTTTATTCAACAATGCTTTAGTAGGAAGCCGATTTTGGAGAAATATTACCGTATTAGTTGCCTCAGCCCAAAAACTTTTTGGCAACTCTTTTTCATGCAACATGCACCACGACATCTCTATTATATATATGTTTCTCCTTTCAATAACTCCATTTTTTTGCAGAATATATGAAGCAGTAAGCTGATGAGTAATACCTGATTCTTCACTTAATTTGTAAAATTCTTCAGAATTATACTCTTTTCCATTGTCAGACCGCAGAGATTGGATTCTGCAACCACTTTGATTTTCCACCATCTTCTTGAATTTTAAGAATATTCCAACTACTTCTGATTTACATTTCATAAAAAAATCCTGCAGAATCTTGTATAATCGTCAATGAATATAACATACTATAGACTACCATTAAGGGATGGTGTTGTTTGAGGTCCTGCAACATCTGTGTGAATCAATTGCAACCATTGAGAAGTCCGCCATGTTGCTTTAGGAAATGACTTCGTATTCTGCTTACCAAATTGACAAGCTTGAAAACTTGGTAAGTGATCAACTAGAGTTGGTAGTCCTCTTGTCATATCTTCCTTCTTCAGCAACAATAGTGTTTGTAGATGACAATGGCCAAGTCTCTTGTGCCAGGTTTTGTTACACTTGCCTTCATAGAATAAGCTAGTTGCTCTTTCTCTGTTGGATCAAAGGAAAAAATCCTTCCTCTCATCTTCACCCTGAAAATTTCATTTCCAGTAGTGTCACTGATTTGACAGTGATGATCTTTGAAGAAAACTCTGAATCCTTTTTCCATCAGAGGTCCTACGCTTTGCAAATTCTGATCAATTTCAGGAACATAAAGAACCTCTGAAATTTTCTTTGTGCCAGTGCTCATCTTGATAGCTATGGTTCCAATTCCTTTGACAGGAAGGTGATCTCCATTTCCTATCCGAAACTTGGAAATTTCAGTGGGCTTCAACTCCTTGAATAGACTCTCGTCATGAGTCATGTGGTTAGTGCAACCACTATCAATTAGCCAAGAATCTATTGAGATCTTACTTGAAAAGCATGTTGCAACAAAAAAATGATCCTCTTCTTCTTGATTAACAACTTGAACATTTTCTTCCTGCTGCGGGGCCTTATTCTTGCAAATCACTGCTTCGTGTCCAAGCTTATTGCATTTCTTGCATTTAGCATCAGGTTTTCTCCAGAACTTGAATGGTGGATGGCCTTTTCTTCCATAGTGGTGACAATGGGGATAACTTTTGTTCGTGCTTCCTCCCTTACTTTTGCTGTTGGGTGATGTTTCTCCTTCACACACTGCTTGATTCTTTTTCTTCTTCTGAATTTTGTTAACCTGATGCTTACTAAAAAGAGCCCCTTCTGTTGTAACCTCATGTCTCATGAGTCTTCTTTGCTCTTGAGCTTTCAGGGAATTGAGCAATTCTGTCAAACTAATCTTTGACAAATCCTTAGTGTTTTCTAAGGTCGTAATTGTTGCTTCATACCTTTCAGGAACTGATACAAGAATCTTCTCAACAATTCTTGAGTCTGAAAATGTAGAGCCGAGTAACCTCACCTTATTTGCAATATTTAGAAGTCTATCTGAATACTCCTTCATCGTTTCAGAGTCTTTCATTTTTGCAATTCAAACTCCCTAATTAAGTTTAAAACTTGCATACCTTTTATTCTCGCATCTCAGAAATACTCTTCCTTTAGATAATCACATACTTCTTGAGTAGTTTTCAGAGACATTAATCGCGTGAAAACAATTGACGATACAACAGCAAATAAACATGCCTTGGCCTTTGATTTCTTTATCCTCTTTTCCTTGTGTGCTTTAATCTGTGCAATGGTAGGATTATTTGGTAGGGCTGGGATATCGTAATCCTCTTCCACAACTTCCCAAAGATCCAAAGCATCCAAGTACGTCTCCATTAGTACTGCCCAAATCTGATAATTATCTCCACCAAAGACTGGCGTAGCAATTGGTGAGAAACTTGCTTCAGCATCTATGGCTTCTCCAACTCGATCACAGATCCCTTAAGATGAAAGCTCTGATACCAACTTTAAGTTTTAATAAGACTATTGGCAGATAACATAATGAAGAAAATGTCTAGTTTCCTACAGAAAGGAAATCAGGAGAATACAAGGAACTAAATGTGAAGATGACTAAGAGAAAAGCTTATCCAGAGAGTTGTTCTTTCTGTTAAGAAAACCAAAAATACATAAAAATATAATTAAATAAACTGAAATAGATCATGGTCCTACTTTTAAGCCATGGTGCTAACCATGGTAACTACCTCCTAAAATAACTGGAAAAAAAAAGAAATACAGGAAACTTAGAAATAGGCACTGCTGTCCTAAAGCAACTAACTAATAGAATCTATGAATTATGTTTTCATGACTTTATGCATGATTTATAGAGAAGGATTGTTTATGATCTAGTTTTCTTTAAATGAAGCGTCGATTAATTGTGAAAGGTTTTCTCACATAAAGGGATCATGGTTTAGTTAAATGTTTTCTCACTCATGCATGATTCAAGATTTAATACGCTACTCTATGATATTTTAGCTTGGATTAGTAACTTAATGTGATTTTCCATGGATGATGATATATATGTTTTAATGACTATTCCGTTGGGATTTAACTTAGCGCAGAGAGAACTTTAAGCTGGAGGCTCAAATAGGGTAGTCTCTAGAAGCAATCTCTTGTTCGAAACTACGTTCCCCTATAGGTTTGCCTTAAATGGCCTAGCTAGTGGATCAACATATAGCATATGCCATGATACGAAGTCCTACCTTGGGAAGTAGACTCTCCCTTCTTGATGTGGGAGTTACAATAGATTCTATGTATAACTCGTATGGTTTATTGTCAGTTAAAGCTAATATCCCACAAAATGAACTAAGTTACTTTCAAATATTTTATGAAGCTTCCATGATGATTTTAAATGCATTGACCATGTTCATGTTTTATGATGCCTCTTTAAAGGCTTTTACGATGTTTAGTTTGGTCTTGCATTCTATGCTTTAAATTATGTCCTCCTATGATCATGTTTTACGTTTTCATGAAATCCCTCGTACTTAGTATATTCCATGTATTAATGCATACTTTTGCCTACATTGTTTCACAAATGTAAGGCATCATGATTCCTCTCCTACCGTTCGTGGCTAGTTAGTGATCATCAGAGTTCGTAGAGTTGGTGAGTCCCCTTGTTCCGAGGACAAAGACATCTTTGCTTGATTTCCTTTATGTTTTAGTTTTCAGTCGTTGTATGTGGTGTAAGGGCTATTTCCCGACTACTAGTTGATGTATTAGATGGCTTGTCAAGACATTGATGTACTTCCACTTATATATATATATATATATATATATATATATAGAGAGAGAGAGAGAGAGGTCAAATTCTTTACTTCTTATGACAATTCTTGCTTTAATCTATTATGTTGTGTATATGTATGTCAAGTGGCTTGTGTAAGGACTCTCGGGGTCTTATACACCATGTACCATCTAAACTGTATTTTGAGTCGTGACACAACTTTTAATGACAAAGTTACAGGGTATATCAAACCCTTTTTCCCTTAAAGTATTATATAATATTAGAGTGCATTGATATGCATTGTCTTGATACATTCCCTTGTCGTTAGAGACAATGGAGTAACCAATTACCATTATTTTCTATTTTGTTTTGGTAGAAAAGAGATAGCATATTTTAGACTAATATGTATCAGTTCATGTCAGTGGCAGAGCGTTGCTCATGCTAGCACTACGCAGGGTGATATGTCAATAATCAGTAGATGTAGATGAATTTTTTAGCCTACACAAAAGAACTCATGCTTTCTCTTCTTCTATTTTTCCAGCGACAAACAATGGAGGTAGTGTCCAAAACACAAAAGAGTTGGCCTTTGTTGACCTAGCCCCTCCTTAATTAGTAAAATTTTCTGCCATCTAATTTTCCTTCCTATAGCTATGTTTCACCAAAGGGTTCCCCAGCTGTTGTAGTAGCTCTATGCAATATGCAAAAATAGTAGAATAACATGGATGATCATCATCAAGCATATAAATAATGTACTTGCAATCTATGGAATAAAATTTGGATATTAACATATATTGAGACAAGAAAACAACTTTAAGGTATTTAAACTTTGAGTGACCAAAAATTCAAATAATAATAATAAATTACTTACCTATTTTATGATAATGATCTTCTTACTAAGATTGTGATTTTGGTGGATTTTAAGATTTGGCTTAATATTGACCTATGGTCAAATTCTATGTTAATCAATTCATATAGAATGTTGTTTACAAAATTTCCAAATATTATCTTGTAAGAACAACTCAAACCAACTAAAAAAATTCTTGAGACAAAAAAATCACTTTAAGGTATTTAAACTTTGACTAACCAAAAGTTCAAATAACAATATTTATTTACCTATTTTATGATAATGATCTTTTTACTAAGTTTATGATTTTGGTGGGTTTTTAAGAGTTGATAGACTTGCTTTAATATTGACTTATAATCAAATCCAATGTAAATCAATACATATAGAATGTTATTTATAAGATTTCCAAATATTATCTTGTAAAAACAACTCAAACCAACTACAAATATCTTTGAGACAAGAAAATCACTTTAAGGTTGTTAAACTTTGACTGACCAAAAATTCAAATAATAATAATAATTTTTTTTACCTATTTTATGATAATGATCTTCTTACTAAGATTATGATTGTTTTTCAGAGTTGATAGATTTAGTTTAATATTGACTTATGATCAAATCCAATGTAAATCAATACATACAGAATGTTATTTACAAGATTTCTAAATATTATCTTGTAAACTCAAACCAACAATAAAAATCCTTGAGACAAGAAAATCACTTTAATGTATTTAAACTTTGACTGACCAAAAAGTCAAATAATAATAATAAATTATTTACCTATTTTATAATAAAGATATTCTTACTAAGATTATGATTTTGGTTGGTTTTTCAAAGTTGATAGATTTGGTTTTGTATTGATTTATGAGGAAATCCAATGTAAATCAATACATATAAAATGTTATTTATAAGATTTCTAATTATTATGTTGTAAAAACAACTCAAACCAACTATAAAAACTCTTCTTTTGTTCCTTAAAATTCCAGCACTGAATTGCATTCTCTATTTCCCTCTCTATAAATGTCTTCCAATTTGAAGATCGTACTTTAAGTATTTTTTATGTCCTCCAAAAAAAATTCTCAAATGCATGACCTATTTTAAGATGGTATTTTACCCAATCTTGATAAATGCATACTGTGTCCCAATATATAGGCCAATATTTAGATTTCAAGAGTCAAATTACTACTCTAGATTTCTAAAGAGAAAAACAAAAAATCATTTGAAGCTCATGTAGAGACGTTCAATATACTTTATGTTTGTGTACTAGGTATTCGTCAAGGACAATTTCTTCACCAATTACAATAGCTGCAACCACAACCGCTTCCCCGATTACAGCAGTAGCAAGCACAACAACTTTCCCAATTACTTTAGCAAAAGGCACAACTGCTTCGCCAAATACATCGGTTGTGGTTGTTTCTGCTATAATTGGTGAGGTGGTTCTGCTTGTAGCTATTGTATTTAGAGAATCGGTTGTGTTTGCAGCTGCTGTAATTAGTGAAGCGATTGTGGTTACTGCAACTGTAATTGGTGAACCAGTTATGCTTGTTGTTTCAATTAAATCAAATATGCATAAAATATCAACCCCTTGCATTTGCACCTATAATTATGCTTACATGTAAGTAAAGTGAACAAATATAATGATTCCAACAAACTAACATAAACCATCTTTTGTACCTTATCCTTTGGTAGTTCCTTCAATTTTACTTGTTTCTTTTCTTATGAAGGATTCAGAAGCTCTGATGGATCACAACAATAAGCACAACCGCTTCCCCCCTTTCATATTCAAACAACCACAATGGCTATAAAAAAGTTACTCATAAATATCAAAGAACCATAATGATGTGTAATGCAATGAAGTGCAATATCATATATAGTGATGCATGTATGTCGTAACAATACCAACCCATCCAGACTCAGGCCGGGACCCATATGTGACTCACAAGGCCCATGTATCTTCCAGAACCATTTCCCTTGGGCATATCTCATTCGTCGAAACCATTTCCCCTTGGCATTGGTGGAACCATTTCCCTTCGACATAAACATTAGTCGTTGGAACCATTTCCCTTCGGCATAAATATTAATCCAAATTTCATCATAGTATTTCAGAACCAATGCAAATAAGTATGTTCACACGAATACTGATAAGATGATAAATTTCATATCAATACACAATACATACTCCCACAATCATGACACATCATCAATAGTGAATCAGTAGAACTATTCCAAATCATCCACAACACATCATACATTACTATATCAACAAATTTCCTTTTTTATCCCGCGTTATCATCACAAGAATTACAACCCTTCACCAACTTCCATTACTTCCAAATCACACAACAAGGAATACCAAGGTTCAATACCTTTAACAAAAGGTCAAGAGGTCCACTTGCCTTAAAAAAGAAAAAAAAATAGCTCATTACTTGGGCCTTCCCTTTACGATGAGTTTCCAAATCCACAATAGTCTAATCAAATAACTAATCTTAAGCAACAACAACCATAAAGCTGATTTTGGAAACCGAGTCCAAATCAACCCATAAAGTCAATCCCGAGCACTCGGGTTAAATCTGAAATTTTATATGAAATCATGATACCAAAGATTTTGGAACTCATTAGTGAAAACTACATAGAAAAATAAGTTGAAACCAAGCTCAAATCACCATTTTCATTAACACCCAAGTTCTTGAGAAAAACTCAAGAAGTTTGAGTTCAAAATTAGCAATGAGCTGAGAAACTCTTGAAATAAATAATGGGGAGTTAAAAATTGTTACCTAATTGACGAATCTAAATAAATCACTTTAAAATCTCCTTTACCGAGCTACCAATTTAGAAAATGGTGAAATGGGTATGAAACCCGACTTTTAAATAAGAATTTTGTTCAAGTCACTTTAATTTTTACAATCGCGACCCCAAACCTCATGATCGTGATAAGTAATGTTGGTCAACTCATTTTTATTAACTTTTGTGATCGTGACATAGGGTTACACTATTGCGATGCTCAGGGCACACCCAACTCTATTTTAAGCCAAAATCTACAAGGGGCTCGAAATTAGCCCAGAGGCCTCAGGATCTAAACGAAGGATCGTTCTAGATAGAACTCAACCCTCCGGACCTAATTATGCTAATGGAATCCTCATTTAAGCTCATTTACCAAGAACTTTGACTAAAGTCAAACTTAGTCTTCAATTTGAAGGTTAAAACGCCTAATCACACAGACCCACACTGAAAACCTCGAGAGTCATGCAGACTATGTTATTAGCCTAAAATGACCTTTCCAGAGTTGATGGACTCGTTAGAATCGGATTCTGAAGTTATCTTCTTGAACATTTTGTCAAAAAGGATCGTTCAAGGTTCAAAAGCTCCAAAACACTAAAACTCGAATAAGAAAAAACCATTGGACTAAATTGTCTGTCATAGCAAGTCATAAATGACTTGGGGTCGCTATAGAAAGGCTCTAAACGATAAAATGGAGGCATCAACACAGAAATGACCTAGAGGTCATTACAATATCCACTACAAAAAGGACTTTCGTCTGCGAAAGTCAGAGTCAAGAAGTACCTGAAGGCTCAAATAAGTCAAGAAACTACTCTCACATATCATGCTCGGTCTCCCAGGTAGCCTCCTAAACTAAACAATGCCTCTAGCATACCTTAACCATAGGAATGGCTCTCGAATGCAACCACCGCACATCTCTGGAAAGTATAGCAACCGGCTCCTCCACAAAGGTCAAGCGATCATCTAACTCTATTGCATCGTACTGAAGTACATGAGACTCAGCTGGAACATACTAGCCTATGCAAGACTGGGTGGGTAGCTAAGAACATCAGAGGTTAAAGCTATCTCATATGCAACCTCTCCTACAATCTGGAGGATCTCAAAAGGCCCAATATACCTAAGGCTAAGCTTTCCCTACCTCTCAAATCTTATCATGCTTTTCATGGGCGACACACTGAGAAAAACTCTATCACCTACTCAGAACCTCAAAGGTCACCACTTATGATCCGCATAACTTTGGTGCCTACTCTTAGTTGTCCGAAGCCTATCCGAAATCACCCTCACCTACTCCAAAGCCTCCTGAATGAAGTCTGTGCTATGCGGTCTAGGCCTTGTATTCTCAAACAAACCAACTGGAGAGTAATAACACCTACCATATAAGACCTCAAATGGAGCAATATAAATGCTAGAATGATAGCTATTGTTGTTCGCAAACTCCGCCAAAGGCAAGAACTGGTACCACTAACCTCCAAACTCCAATACACAAGCACACAACATATCCTCAAAGACATAAATTATATGCTCTGACTGACCATCGGTCTGTGGGTGGAAGGTTGTACTAAGGTTAACGAGATTTCCAAACTCATCCAGAAAATTCCTCCAGAACATAAAAGTAAACTAAGCACCCCGATCAGATATAATAGAGACCAGCACACCATGGATACGAATCACCTCTCAAATGTAGATATGAGCTAGCCTCTCGGTGATAGATGAAGACTAAACACGGAGGAAGTGTGCTGACTTGGTCAATCGATCAACAATTACCCAAATTCTATCAACACCTCTAGAAGTCTGTGGTAAACTCGCCACAAAGTCCATGGTGATATGATCCCACTTCCACTCTAGAATGGGTAATCTATGACGCTCAACACCTGGTCTCAAATGCTCGCTCTTAACCTGTTTGCAACTAAGGCAGTGGGAAACATATATTGTAATATCTCTCCTCATATCTCCCAACCAGTAATATTGCCTCAAGTCACGATACATCTTCGTAGTGCCCAGATGAATAGAATATCTAGAAACATGGGCCTCGTGAAGTATAGTTTCTATCAAACCCCCAACTCTCAGAACATAAATATTGCCTGCAAACCTTAAAACCCCATCTGAATCCAAGGTAACCTGACCAGAATCACCCGCTAATACCTGATCTCAATGTCCCAAAAAGGCCTCAACCTCAAACTAACGGGCAATTCTGATGAGTCCATCAGCTCTGGAAGGGTCATTTTAGGCTAGTAGCATATTTTGCATGACTCTAGAGGTGTTCACTGTGGGTTTGTATGATTAGGCATTTTAACATTCAAGTTGAACCCTTAGTTTGGCTTTAGTCAACATTCTGGGTAAATGAGCTTGGATGAGTATTCCATTACCATGATTAAGTCTGAGATATTGAGTTCTATCAAGAACAACCTCCTCATTTAGATCTTGAGGCTTCCAGGCTAATTTCGAGCCCCTTGTAGATTTTTGCTTAAAATAGAGTTGGGTGTGGGACCCATTTTCTATCAAAAGGACCTCGTACAGACATTTTGACTGCTCCCTTGAGTCTAGAATAACAATTTTTGTAGGGTTTCATATCTTGTTTGCGTGGACGGGGTTTCTAAAGAATTTGGAGCACCCCATCAGAGATTTGGAACTTGGCCAACCAACTGATATGCATCAGCTGGTGAAGGGTAATTTTCTTTTTGCAATCGCGTGGCCCTTGGTTGCGTTCGAGAAGGCCTTGGCCTAAGTGCTTCGCGATCACGTGGCCCGTTGCCGTGATCAAAATGAATGGTTTACCTTTCTTGGTCATCACAACCGTTAGACACAGTCTCCACGATGGCGATGGTCAACCTCTTAATGAGTCCCAAACGCGACCCTTCTTCCTGTAATTGCGATGAAGATATGAGGTTTATCTTTATAAATAAAGACAAATGTGATCAAAAATTTGGAATGAGGTTCAATTTGAGTTTTCTTGGTCATTTTAGCTTGCATGTTGGTGATTTGAAGTTCCATGTGTCCGTATTTATAAAGGCTACATGGTAAAGGGATTGGGAGCTGTTAAAGAACCTCTGTTTGAGGTTAGTGTTGCCTTGAAGCTGCTTCCCCTTCCTTGTCTTTAATTTTTTTTTGTGAATTTGTGCATGTTGTTGTTTTTGCTGTTTTTGAGCCTCAAATTGTGTTAAATTTTGGAAAACAAGTTAAGGGTGTCGTTTAGGACCTCTTGACTGAGTCAATTCCAGATTCTTGGCATAAAACTCACAATTTCCATTTGACTCTAAAATTGGTCCGTTTCTATTTTATGTGTTTTTAGTGTCCTTAAATCGTACTTATGTTGTGATCCTATTTCTCATAGAGTGGCATTATTCAAAGGCCATTCGGAAAGTAAAAGCTTTGGCCATGTGATTTGGAGCGCGTGTGGTTGGCCTTCATGTAGGCTAAAACTTCTATTCGATTTAGAATGAGCATGAATGTGTAAATTCATGATGATCAGTGTGAATTGGGGGAGGGTACCCAGTTACTTCTACTTTTCTTCTTAGAAACTATGATTTAGGGTTGATTACTACTGTATTGAGGGTAGAATTATGCTACTAGGATTGGTTGTGTGACTTGCATGCTATGTGAAATTACTTGAGTTTTACTTTTTTTGGAGCATGTTTTGGCCTTAGTCTAGGATACACTAGTATTGCCTTAGACCCATCTACCTTTTGACTTTGGTATGTCTCCGATGTTGTTAAGATTGATTAGGTCCTTGTAGACTAGAATAGCAGACTTGGGTTTGATAGATGAGCCTTGGATTAGGCGTTAGCATTGCTTCAAAACTTTCTATACCCTTTCTCTCTCTTTGTCTCTGTCCTTATTTCTGTGAATCTGAGGCATTACTGGGGGTTCGTACTATCATGATGCTTGGAGATTGAGTGTTCTTGGATGAGAGCCTTTTGTTGATACCGGTGGGAGTGGACGTCGATCTATGGTGGCTTGGAGCCTATTTGAGATCATCTTCGGAGTTGAAATGCCCTCGGGTCACTCTTTCTAGCTCGGCGGTACGCCCCAATGAGTGCACCGGCTTGCTGGGGGTCCTCGGTATCTGAGTTCCTCTATGGAGTCAACATGCCCCCGGGTCACTCTTGCTAGCTAGGTGGTGCACCCCAGGGAGTGGACTGTCTTGTTGTCAGCCTGGATTGGTTGTCACACTTTCTATCTAGGCTGGGAGGTGACCGGTTATTTTATTTGTCAGTCTTGCTAACTGGGTTGGAAGTTTACTGGTTCTTGAATCTATAACTTGGTTAGTCTTCTTTCTTATAGACTTAGCCTTTATGTGTACCCATTGGGAGTATAAGTGTCCGTTCGGATTTTTATTTAAACTTGCGCACGAGTGTACCTTCTGGACTTATGCAGGACCAATTAATTTTAGTTTTGTTATACTTAGATTTACTTCCAGTATGCTTGTATGCCTTCTTTCTTTCCCGCTTTGACCTTTGTTTGTGTCTAGTTTCCATCTTTTATGTTTGCCTTTACCTTTCTTGCTTAGTCGGCCTATGTTGCCTACTGAGTACCTTTTTTAGTACTTATGTTGCACTCTGCATCGTTTTATTGATGCAGGTCCTAGTGCGAGCTACCACGAGTGATCGATCGTGCCATCTTTTACAACTTGTTGATATCAGAGACGAGAGTGAGCACTTGGCGTCCTGGACCAACATGTATCCTTCAGTACATATGTTAGCCTGTCTTTTGCCTTTGAGACGGCCTGTTGTTGTCCACTTTTGGGACTTGTTCTTATTCTTACTAGATAGCTCTGTACTCCTGACGTCCAGGTTCTAGGAAGATTTCCATTATATATAGTTTTTTTTTGCTTTTCATTTCTGTCTTTTCTTACTGTTAGTATTATTTTCCTTTTGTTACTCAGGTTCTGGGTACGGGTTGTATTACCTACTGGTAGGTTATGGTAGGTTCCATCATTACTCGAGGGATCGGGTCGTGACATGATGAGTCATAGGAAGTGTTAAGACTTAGTGATACTTAGGACTAAAGGTTGAGTTCTACGGATAGGATCTATGGACCGTAATAAATTCAACAGACCGTAAAAAGGTTCGTGAGAATCAAGATGAAATTTGTGTTTCTGAAGATGGTTCCACGGTTGATCAGTACGGACCATTGGAAGTTCTATAGCCCATAGGTCCAAACTGTAGGAACCATCTGACATTTATTTTAAAGGGCATTTTGGTCTTTTTCCTATATTTCTAATTCCTATATTATGTCGTTTTGCCTATTTAAAGGGGTCTCATAACTTATTTCACCCATAAATCTACCCATTCCTAAATCATTCTCCTAAAACCCCCAAATTCCTCTAAACTTTTGTCTCAAGAAGCAAGGAAGAAGAAGCTAGGGATTCAAGTAAAGTCTCATTTTTCACCATTGATTCTATGCTTTGATCTTCAAGGTATGTAGGGATTTATCAATGGATTTCTTTCACCCATTAATCTCCAAGGTTTCTCAATTCTCAAAGTCAAATTTCATTCAATTGGTTAGGTTTTCATTCAATTCCTCATGAGTTCTATTTGTATGGATTCAATTGGTTGTTGTTGACCATATTATGATAGTTTTGAGTCAATTACATATTTTCCAATCTATTCCATGTGAACCCATGCATTGATCATGATGTTTACTATGAATCCTAATTTGCATGAATATGGAGAAAAGCTATAAATCTATGAATGATGTTTTCATGAACTTATGCATTATTTGTGGAGAAGGATTGTTTATGATCTAGATTGCTTTAAATTAAGCATCGATTAATTATGAAAGGTTTTCTCACATAAAGGAATCATGGTTTAGTTAAAGGTTTTCTCACTCATGCATGATTCAAGATTTAATGAGCTACTCTATGATGTTTTAGCTTGGATGAGTAACTTAATTGTGCTTTTCCTTGAATGATGATATACATATTTTAATGACTATTTCGTTGGGATTTAACTTAGCGCAGAGAGAACTAAGAGGTGGAGGCTCAAATTGGGTAGTCTCTAGCAGCAATCTCTAGTTCTAAACAACGTGCCCCCATAGGTTTTCCTTAAATTCCCTAGCTAGTAGATTAGCATATAGCATATGACATGATATGAAGTCCTACCTTGGCAAGTAGACTCTCCTTTATCGATGTGGGAGTTATGGCAGATTCCATGTATAACTCGCATGGTCTATTGTCAGTTAAAGCTAATATCCCACAAAATGAACTAAGTTACTTTTAAATATTTTATGAAGCTTTCATGATAATTTTAAATGCATTAACCATGTTCATGATTTATGATGCCTCTTAAAGGCTTTGACGATGTTTAGTATGGTCTTGCATTTTATGCTTTCAATTATGTCCTCTTATAATGACGTTTTACGTTTTCATGCAATCCCTCGTACATTGTTTCACACATGTAAGGCGTGATGATGCCTCTCCTACCTTTCGTGGCTATTTGTTGATCATCAGAGTTCGTAGAGTTGGTGAGTCCTCATGTTCCGAGGACAAAGACATCTTTACTTGATTTCCTTTATGTTATAGTTTTCAAATGTTGTATGTGGTGTAAGGGTTATGTCCTGACTACTCTTTGATGTAATAAATGGCTTGGCAAGACTTTGATGTACTTCGGCTTATATATATATATATATATATATAATATGTCAAATTCTTTAATTCTTATGACAATTCTTGTTTTTCTCTATTATGTTGTGTATATGTATGTCAAGTGACTTGTGTAAAGCCTCTCGGGGTCTTATATATCATGTTACATCGAGTGTGTACTTTTAGTCGTGACACAACTCTAAATGACAAAGTTACAGGGTATATGAAACCCTTTTCCCCTTAAAATATTATATAATATTAGAGTGCATTGATATTCATTATCTTGATACATTCCATTGTTGTTAGAGACATTGGAGTAACCATTTGACATTATTAGACTAATATGCATCAGTACATGTCAGTGGCAAAGCGTTGCTCGTGGTAGGACTACTCAGGGATGGGGGTGGTAACACATAGTAGATATTGCAATAATCAATAGAAGTAGATGGCTTTATTAGCCTACACAAAAGAAATCATCCTTTTTTGTCTCCTGTTTTCCCATCGAAAAACAATGGAGGTAGTGTCCAAAACACAAAAGAGTTGGCCTTTGTTGACCTAGCCCCCTCCTTAATTAGCAAAATTTTCTGCCATCTAATTTTCCTTCTTATAGCTATGTTTCACCAAAGGGTTCCCCAGTTGTTGTAGTAGCTCTATGCAATATGCCAAAATAGTAGAGTAACATCGATGATCATTATCAAGCATATAAATAATGAACTTGCTATCTAAGGAATTAAATTTGGATGTTAACATATTAACATACATTGAGACAAGAAATTAACTTTAAAGTATTTAAACTTTGACCGGCCAAAAATTCAAATAATAATAATAAATTATTTACCTATTTTATAATAATGATCTTCTTACTAAGATTATGATTTTAGTGGATATTAAGATTTGGCTTAATATTGACTTATGATCAAATCCAATGTAAATATATTCATATAGAATGTTATTTACAAAATTTCAAAATATTATCTTATTAAAAAAACTCAAATAAACTAAAAAAATAAATTGATACAAGAAAATCACTTTAAGGTATTTAAACTTTGACCGACCAAAAATTCAAATAATAATATTTATTTACCTATTTTATGATAATGATCTTCTTACTAAGATAATGATTTTGCTTGATTTTTAAGAGTTGATAGACTTGGTTTAATATTGACTTATAATCAAATCCAATGTAAATCAATACATATAGAATGTTATTTACAAAATATCCAAATATTATCTTTTAAAATCAACTCAAACCAACTACCGAAATCTTTGAGACAAGAAAATCTCTTTAAGGTAGTTAATCTTTGACCAACAAAAAATTCAAATAATAATAATAAAATATTTACCTATTTTATGATAATGATCTTCTTACTAAGATTATGATTGTTTTTAAGAGTTGATAGATTTGGTTTGATATTGACTTATGATCAAATCCAATGTAAATCAATACATATAAAATGTTATTTACAAGATTTCCAGATATTATCTTCTAAAAACAACTCAAACCAACAATAAAAATCCTTGAGACAAGAAAATCACTTTAATGTATTTAAACTTTGACTGACCAAAAATTCAAATAATAATAAAAAAATCTTTACCTATTTTATAATAAATATCTTCTTACTAAGATTATGATTTTTGTTGATTTTTAAGAGTTGATAGATTTTGTTTAGTATTGATTTATGACCAAATCCAATGTAAATCAATACATATAGAATGTTATTTATAAGCTTTCTAAATATTATCTTGTAAACAACTCAAACCAACTATAAAAAACTCTTCTCTTGTTCCTTAAATTTCCACCACTGAATTGCGTTCTCTATTTCCCTCTCTATACATGTCTTCGAATTTGAATATCGTACTTTAAGTATTTTTTATGTCCTCCAAAAAAATTTCTCAAATGTATGACCTATTTTAAGATGGTATTTTACCCAATCTTGGTAAATGCATACTGTGTCCCATATGTGCCAATATTTAGATTTCAAGAGTCAAATTACTACTCTAGATTTCTGAAGAGAAAAACAAAAAATCATTTGAAGCTCACGTAGAGACGTTCAATTTACTTTATGTTTGTGTACAAGGTATTCGTCAAGGACAATTGCTTCACCAATTACAATAGCTGCAACCACAACCGTTTCCCATATTATAGCAGTAGCAAGCACAATAACTTTACCAATTACTGCAGCAAAAGGCACAATGTCTTCGCTAAATACAACGGTTGTGGTTGTTGCTGCTATAATTGGTGAAGTGGTTTTTCTTGTAGCTTTTGTATTTGGAGAACCGGTTGTGTTTGCAGCTGCTGTAATTGGTAAAGCGGCTGTGGTTGCTGCTACTGTAATTGGTGAAGCAGGTCAAATCAATTATGCATCCTATATGAACCCCTTGCATTTGCCCCTATAATAATGCTTACATGTAAGTGAAGTGAACAAATTTGACGATTCCAACAAACTAACATAAACCATATTTTGTACTTTATCTTTTGGTAGTGCCTTCAGTTTGACTGGTTTCTTTTCTTATGAAAGATTCAGAAGCTCTGGTGGATCGCAACAACAAGCACAACCACTTCCCCTCTTACAACAACATTTGAATTCTTGATTAGTTATATTTGTTGAGATAGTTTGAGAATTTAAGGAAATTCAAGGTACTTTTGGAGAAGCAAAAAAGTTGCAAGATAAAAGCTCTTCGCACAAATCATGGTGGTGAATTTTAATCTAATGATTTTAATTTATTTTGTGATGAGAACGGAATTTTCAAGGAGGTTACTGCAAAATGGAGTTGTCGAGCTAAAAAAATTGCACAGTGGTTGAGACAGCCAAAAGCTTACTTAATGGAAGGGGACTTCCAATTTACTTTTGGAGAGAAGAAACAATTAGAGTTGTGTACCACGTGAATATCTGTCCAACAAAGGTTATTTTGGATTGAACTCCATACGAAGCTTGGACGGGTCAGAAACCAAGAGTTATCCACTTGAAAGTCTTTGGTTGTATAGCTAATGCTTTTGTTAATGTACATTCTAAACTAGATGAAAAATATGAGAAATGCATTTTCATTGGTTATAGTCCTCAATCCAGAGAATATGGACTATATAACCCAACTATTGGCAAAGAGGTTATCAACAAGAATGTTCTTTTTAATAAAGAAGAAGCCTGAGAGTGGAATGGCAAGAAAGAAGATTTGGTAGTCCATATTCCTATTCAATAAAAAAGAAAGCATACAATAATTCTTGAATTAGAATATTCTGATCATTCTCCTCCTTCCAATAGTAATACTAGTCTTTCTACTCTTAGTAGCAGCAATTACAATTTTATTCCAACAAGCTCTAATTTAAAATCTTCGGCTTCATCCAGCAAAACACCACCAATAAAGTTTACTTCATTGAAAGATGTTTATGCATATTGTAGTTTTTACTTGTTAGCTACTGAACCAGCATGTTATGAAGAAGCTGCAAAGCAACCTATGTGGCAAAATGCAATGATTGAAGAAGTTCAAGCCATTGAGAAAAACCACTCCTTGGAGTTAGTTGATTTTCCTAAAGGGAAGAATGTTATCGAGCTAAAGTAGATTTTCAAAATGTACAATGTTGATGGAAGTATCAAAAGGGATAAAGCTCGAAATGTTGCATAAAGATATTCCCATATACAAGGGATCGACTTTGAAGGGACATTCTTAACAATAGCTCACTTTGAAAATGCTAGAACTACTCTAGGCTTGGCTACTCAACTTGGTTGGCTTGTTTACCAATTTGATGTTAAGTCTGCCTTCCTAAATAGTGACTTACATGAAGACGTATACGTCTCCTAACCTGAAGACTTCATCTTTAGTGAACGGAAGAGCAAAGTATACAAATTGAAGAAGACATTATATGGTCTAAAGCAAGTTCCACGGGCATGGTATAAAAAAATTGATTAATTTTCTCAAGAGCAGCAGTTCAAAAGAAGTGAGAATGACCCTACACTTATGTAAAGAAGCAAGGTAATGGTGATGTTTTGCTTTTCTGTCTTTATGTTGTTGATATTATATATATGGGCTCTTGTGAATTAATTGTTTATGAATTTAAGAGTTGCATGATGAATAAATTTGAGATGTCCAACTTAGGTATGATGCATTATTTTCTTGGGCTTGAGGTGAGACAAAGTTTGCATGAAATTTTATTTCACAGAGAAAGTATGCTACTGAACTTTACAGAAGTTCAACTTGATGAATTGCAATCCATCTCCCGCACCGATGAATATCAATGAGAAACTGGTACTTAATGATGGTACAGGTGCAACAAATGCTTCTTACTTTAGAAGCTTAGTCTAAACTACTTATCCCACAAAAGGCCTGATATAGCATTCTTTGTCAGTTTGATTTCAAGGTTCATGCATAGTCTTTCGAAGCAACACCTAGGTGCAACCAAAAGGATCTTGTGATATGTTTCTGGCATAACAAGTTACAAAATTGGGTAGTCAAAAAAGTATCAGATTTCATATTACTTGGTTTTTCTGAAAGTGATTGAGTAGGTAGCTTGGAAAATTACAGGAAATTAACCAAGAGTTGATTGGTCAAATATGGTTGTGACAACGAGGAGACGATTTCTATGAGGAAAAAAATCCTACTTTTCATAGTAGAACGAAGTACATCAACATCCGTTATTACTTCATTCGCGATCTAGTTGTTTGTGGAATAATCTCATTGAAATTTTGACGCAAAAATAATCATGTTGCTGATGTTCTTACGAAATCGCTTCTGCACAACAGGAATGATTTTTTCCGAGAACAAATGAGCGTTTGTGATTTTCAAGAAAGGAGGAGGGTTAACTAATTCTTTTACTTAATTCAGTTGCACAAAATTTATTTGTGAGTCTGGTTTTTAGGATTATTGTATTTATATTTTACCTAGTCAATGAACTATCTTATTATTTTAGTGTATCCTGTTTACCACTTTCTCTATGTTTTTCCATTATTAGTTAGTTGCTTTATTTTAGCTTAAGTATTTAACCGTAAGCCTATAAATTGCAGTATGTGTTCTTGTTCAGTAGTAAGAAAATTGAGAAGTTCAAAAATATTATTTCCGAAAGCTGTTTTCTTTTCCTTTCATCTCTTGATCCAACAAGTCATAATATGACTCGTGGTTTGAGACCACTGGTCGTAGGGACACTCGTACATAAGAATAACCCGCCGTTAATATTACAATTGTCAAAATTATTCATGTGATAAATCTTTTAGCTAATTTTTTTGTAATTATCTTGAAGTTTTGGGGTAACATTCTATAAAATTATATTGCCAAGGATTTCAGGACCCAAACTTTCTATAATTGAATATTTTATTAATAAGCACATCCCCTTTAGGTTACATCATAATTATCCTTTCTAATGATTTAAAAATATAAATTGATTTAAAACACTTGTCTTTCATTAATGTTATTAAATCAATTGCATTCACACAAATTCCTTTTCTTTGCAACTATTTAATATAATCGACATGTTATTATCGTACAATGCACATTCATAGAAATCAGTATATTATGAACACAAGAATTTCAAAATTAATATGTTGATTGACATTTCTACCCTTAAAAGCTAAATTCAAAAAGATAAAAAATTTTGGGTAAAAATTTATATTCAGCTTTACCTAATAATTTGAATCTAACTAAAATTTTCCGTATTGAATTAAATTCTTCATCTATCAGTCATGAATTTGATACTAATTCAAATTGATTAGATGGTGAGACTTCTACTAGAAAAAAGCTATGAAATTTAATATAAATTAAGCAAAAGCATGCCTATGCCTCTTTGCAGAGGTAAATATTCTATACATTTGGTAATCAAAAGTATCAGATTGCAGATTTTTTAGTTTTACAGATAGTGATTGAGAAGGTAGCTTGGAAAATCGCAGGAGAACAATTAGGACTATTTTTAGTCTTTTTCTGGAGGAATCTCATAGAGTTCAAAGAAACAAGATAGAGTAGGATTATCATCTCTGGAAGCAGAATACATGGCTGCAACTTCATCAAGTTGTCAAGCTATCTGGTTAAGGAAATTGTTAGTGGATCTTCAACAATAGCAGATTGGCCCAACTGAAATATTGTTTGGCAACAAGGTGACAATTGCTATGACAAAAAATCCTTCTTTTCACAATAGGACGAAGCACATCGACGTCCATTATCAATTCATTCACGATCTAGTTGTTGGTGGAATAATCTCATTGAAATTTTGTGGTACAAATGATCAGGTTGATGATGTACTTACAAAATCCTTTCTTCACAACAAGCATGACTTTTTCAGACAACAAATGAGAGTTTGTGATTTTGAAGAAAGGAGGTGTGTTGACTAATTCTTCAAATTAATTAAGTTCCAAAAAAACAGTTTGTGAGTTTGGTTATTAGGATTAGTTGGTTTAAGTTTTTACCTAGTCAATAAATTATCTTCTTATTGTAGCGGGTCATGTTTAGCAGTTTCCCCATGTTTTTTCATTACTAGTTAGTTGCTTTATTTTAGCTTAAGTAGTTAATTGTAAGTCTATAAATGCCAGTATGTGTTCTTGTTTCAGTAGTAAGAAAATTGAGCAGTTCAAACACTTTCTTTCTGAAATCGGGTTTTCTTTGCATTTTATCTCTTCATCCAACAAGTAATAGTATGACTCGTGGTTTGAGCCCCCTGGTCATAGGGATACTCGTACTTAATAATAACCCACTTTTAAAATCACAATGGTCAAAAAATTTCTCGTGATAAACTTTTAAAAAAAAATTTGGTTTTTATGTTAAAGTTTTGTGGTAACTTTCTATAAAATTAAGTTGGCAAGGATTTTCATATCAAAACTTTCTATAATTAAATATTTTGTTAATAGACACATCTTCTTTAGGTTAAATCACAATTATCCTTTCTAATGATTTAAAAATATATATTGATTGAAAACACTTGTCTTTCATTAGTGTTATTAAATCCACTGCATTCACACAAATTCCTTTTTTATGCAACTGTTTAATATAATTGACATGGTATTATTATACAATGTACATTCATAAAAATCAGTATTTTATTAACTCATAAATTTCAAAATGTTAAATGTTTGTAGACAAAAATATTGTTATAATGTTGATTGACTTTTATACCCTTAAAAGCTACATTATTTTTTCAAAGAGATAAAACATTTTGGATAAAAATTTATATTTAGCTTCACCTAATATTTTGAATCGAACTAAAAAATTTCTCTGCTGAATTGAACTTTTTATCTATCAGTCATGGATTTGATTCTAATTCAAATAAATCCTATAGTGAGAGTTCTATTAGAAAAAAATTATTAGTTTAATTAATTGTATAAATATGTTTTATTAGTTTTTCCCCTTTTATTCATATTGTTCACTATTATTATAATAAAATAAAAATAAAAATGAAGTGTAGGTGTTAGATATCTTTTTTGTTGTTGTTGGACATGCGTTTTTTGATCATGGTCGTTTATATGATTTAAAGTAAAAGTAAATTTACATAAAATCATTTCTTTTGTAAGTAGGTATAATCAGGGGAGTAGGAACAAGGGAACGGTGAAGTGGCTCAATGACCAAAAGGGTTTTGGTTTCGTTACTCATGATGATGGAGGTGATAATTTTTTGTTCATCAATCTGGTATTAGATCTAAAGGTTTTCGTAGCTTAGCTTATGGTGTAGTTGTTGAATTTGATGTGGAATATAGGAATTACGGCCGTACTAAGGCTTTCAATGTTACCGGCCTAGATGGTGCTCATGTTAAAGGAGGATCCCGTGATGGTAGAGGTGGTGGAAGTGATCACTATGGTGGTGGTGGCTGATATGGATGTGTAGGTGGGAGATAGGGTGGTGATGAAGGTTGTTACAGCAGTGCAAGGCGGTATGGAGGTGATGGTGGATATGGTGGCGGTGGTACGAAGTATGGTGGAGTTTGCGGTGGGTTTCGTGGTGGTGATGGAGGAGGAAGTGGGTGTTACAAGTGTGGGTAAGATGGTCATTTGGTAAGGGAATGTAGCCAAGGTGGTTGATATGGCCATATTCCGAACCTTGGCTACATTCCCTTATGAAATGACCATCTTCCCCACGCTTGTAATACCCACTTCCTCCTCCACCACCGCTACCATACCCACCGCCACCTCCACCATACTTCCCACCACCACCACCATATCCAACATCACCACCATATTGCTTGCCACTGCCGTAACCACCTTCATCACCACCATCTCCCACCTCCACAACTTTATCAACCACCACCACCATAGTGATCACCTCCACCACCTCCACCATCACGGGATCCTCCTTTGACAGGAGCACCATCTAGGCCGGTATCATTGATCAGCTTAGTGCAGCTAGCATTCCCAGGTTCCACATTGAATTCAACAACTTCACCATCAACTAAGCTATGAAAACCTTCAGATCTGATCCCAGATTGATGAATAAAAATCTCATCACCACCATCATCATGAATAATGAAACTGAACCCTTTTGGTCACTGAACCACTTCACTGTTCCCGTGTTTCGATGCCCTTGATTACACAAATACTACAAGGAGGAGAATACAATTACTATACCTTGGATGCTAGAGGACAAATATAAAGAGGTCCAAACAAATATTTGGTTGAGCATAAGATGTCTTTTTTCAGAAAAAAGGGTTCGAAAGTGTTATTGCCTTATAATTTATGTGTTGGTGTTGCACATAACAAAAATAGGAAAAAATGGTATTCATGTTCCTACACTCTTATTCAAGTAAAAAGACTTGGTCCTAGTTCTCTCTTCTTCTTCTTCTTTCTTTTTCCAGATATTAGATTAAACAACTATACCTAAGAGATGTAATTCTCTTATGGTGGACTCTCGTAGTTATGTATGAATGCATATATCAAAGCTATCCCATATATGATATTATGGAAAATTAAAAAAAAATGTGAATCCAAAAGACTTTATCCTAGTTCTCTCTAAAAAGAATCATCTACAAAGTGATAGATAAGTGATGAATCTGGGAGTTTGACTCATTTAGGGCTTAATATTCATAATTTTAGGATTCTCAATGCCTATCTTATGCTCTAAATTGATGTTTATGTGCTAATTTACAGCTATGAAGGCAAAAGAGCAAGGCAAGGATATTACCGCGCCAAAGGGAGCTGAAAAGGTGAAATAGTTGAAGAAAAGCAAGACTAACGATCGTCGAGTGGCCCTTCAGCTCACCTAAAGTTACAGCATTCCAGCCCTTGGACAAACGCAACTCGGCGGTGCAATGTACCATTCGGCTACGTGCCGATTGGATCGGAGAAGGAGATTCAGCCCGCCTAAAGTTACAGGATGCTTTGTGAAGATGCAAGCAAAACGACGATAAGAAGGGACAATTGGCGCATCGCCAACTTGATCGGCGAACCCGACTTCGATCGCATAAAATCACAACACAGAAAGGGTGAAGACTCAAGCCGAAAAGGCGATGAAAGGAGCATTTTGCGCATCACCGACCTCAACTTATTCCGCCGAATGACACTGAAGGCAAAAATCTGGGAACATATAAATTGAATTTTTGAAAAGAGAAAAAGGAGTTGCTACACATTCTAACTTTGGGTTTTTGATCCAAATACTATTTTTAGTAGTTTTTGAGTAGAATTTTAAATTGGGTTTTGATTTTATGTTTATTTCAAGCATTGTGAAGACTGGAGTTTTGTTACCCAGCTAATGGAGAATATAGTTGGTAATATTTTCTTGCGTTTTATAATGTTTGGCTAAAACCCCCATTCTTGGAGGTGTGATTATGTGATTAATTATCTAAATTAGCTTATGGGTGTTAGTATTTACTGATCTAATTGTTGCTTTGAAGTGTGTTCAATTGATAAATGAGTTTTAATTCATGAATTGTAGTTTCAAATACAGTTGTAGCCTAGTATTCTATGCTTGCTTAAGAAAGACGTTCTAGAATTAAGGTTATAAATTGATGATTGTAGTGATTGGGTTGTTGTAGATTCAACTTGAGAAAGTGAGTCTTAATTTGATCCTACCAATCTAGCTAGAGAGAGTAGATTAATTGAGGTTTTGGGATGTTCATAATTGTGATGCTTGTCGAGGTTCGAGAGAACTCGCTTGAGTCGTGGTAGTTGATCGAGAGATGGCTATTACATCTAAATCCTAGCCTACCCACTAAGATTCAACGGTTTTTAGTAAATAGTAATCACCCGCATAGCAAAATTGCCAATTAATCGATCACATCCCCAAGGATCCCTCTCTACTTGAATACTCCCCTATTTTCGTAGTTGTTAACTGTCACTCTAATCCCCCCATTTGACACTAGTTGTCAACCCCTGCAATTTACTTTCATTGTTTCGATAAATTCTATTCGTACAACCGACTAGAACACGTCTTTTTCTTCATAATTGAATTCTCTACCGTAACACTCCATGTGAGATCGACCCCAACTCTTTGTTGGGTTTATACTAGATTGTGATCACCTACACTTAAAATTGGATGAAGTGTAGTTGAGCGCTCAGAATAAGGACACCATAAATACTTAGATATATCTAGAGAGTTACACTCTTAAGATTATATTAAAAAAAGTTCTCTTGGAATTTTCTCGAACAAAATTTTATAAATATAGTGTATATATATGGAGCATCTAAGGACAATCCATGCAGAAGATCATAAGCCTTTTGTATAAAAAATAAAAGGGGGGATTCGATGTATGCAGAAACTAAAGAGATACACAACACTACTCACATAGTAGTAGAAACCACAATTATTTAGGCACAAGTTATGTTACCAACATACTCCTTAATGATCCAAAGGGTGATACAGTGGATTCAAAAACCACCACTGCAGATTTTAAGAATTATAGAGAAGACACAAATTATCATGCTATGAGATCATAATTTAAGAGAAGATAATAAAATTGTTGATTATCTAGAAAACATAGCACTCAACAGTGAAAATGGTGAATTCAAAAGCATATGAGAAATAGATAGTTAAGGGAAGAGGATGATCTACACACTAGACATTGGATCTATAATTGCACAATGGAGGTTATAAAGGAGATGATCGAAGCTTAAGAAATAAATCTCCTTTCTCAAATTTTAAATTAGGGTTTCTTAGTTTATTCTTACAAATTTATAAAATAAGACATTTTCCTTATGTAGATATATCTATAACTTTCTTCTACTAATAAAATGGCCATGTAAGGGTCAGAATCAATGAAGAGGAAGAAATGCAAATCAGAAATGAAGATTTAAACTTATTGTTCATAGCTAAGCAACAAAGAAGCATGGGGAAGAGCTTAATAACATTGATTAGCCACAGCATACCGAGATGGAAGGTCTTATTCTACCGAAGGACACACATTTTCAGGTGTGGTAGGTCTTTTGGAGCGATGAAGAAGAAGAGACGGAGAATAGGAAACCCTAGAACATAGAAAAATGTCTAAGGAAGATAGTTTTTTGCTTTTGTTTTATATAGAGATAGGGTTGTTCCATTTTGGGCGGCCCAATCTCTTTTGTGTAGTAAGTAGATTTGGGCAGTAGGCCCAAATGAGGTTTTTTGTTTTAAAGCTTCTTTATTACATCAATAAAAGGCCTAATTTTTTCTTTAAAAAGTGGCAATGCGGTTATGAAACTTCATCAAACGGCAATGGCGTGGATTTCATTCCCAACATTACCCCCCAATTTCTTTGGGAAATAACTTTTGTAATTTACTTTCTAAAGTTGTTCAAACCTAACATAAGGCTTTTAAACACCTATTTATCAAATACATCAACAACTTATCATCAGTTTTAGGACTTTGATATAAACAGGTAATTGTTATAAAATAAAGACTATGATACAAATATAATTTAATAGTGCAATAATAATCTACAGAAGAAGAGAGGGAAGGGAGAGCTATTTTTATTTCACCTTTTATTCATATCTTTTCCACCACATTAAGGGGTTATTTATAAGCCAAAAAAAATATTGTCTCAAAGAATATGTGGGACCCATATTCTTGGGCACAAAGGAAACACATGTGGACATCATATTTTACAACACTCTCCCTTGATGTCCATGCAAAATGAAAATTATAGTGAAAGAAAAATGTAATAACACGCATTGTTTGCTGCCTCATTAAAAACCGCTTGAAAGAAGCTATTTGTAAGATGATTGTAAGAAACTACTTGCAGAGCTACTTGTAAGCAGCTTATAAGAGCATTATGGTTTAAGTTGCTTATAGGAATCTGCTTGCAGAGCTAATTGTAATTTGCTTATATGCATGCAGAGCTGTTTGTAAGTTGCCTTCATGATTTTAAACGTATCACAAGAACTATGTAATCAACATCTACAATATGATGTATTTACTACTTATTGGATTTCGTGTCACGCCCCAAGCCTACACCCTGGCGGGACTGGCACTCGAGAGCCATTGCTGGCCCCAAGCGAACCCTTGACCTGGCTTACTACTCAGTGGAAGACTTTATTCAAAAAAGAAAAGTTCATGAAATGAACTAGAATGTTGTAAAGGAAACATTCAACTGGCCAATAAGGTAACTCAAGTCTTATAATCAAAACAACTGAAATGAGCAAGACTAATGAACTTAATAATCACTAACTATCTATGAAGCCTCTACTAACAAAGATGGACGTTGGGACAAGACCCACGACATCCTAATAAGCTAAAATGATAAAATAAAATAAAGGGATCCTCCGAAAGCAAGGAGGCTCACCAACAACTCTGAAGCTCAACTAGATCAACGAAGCGCTGGATGCTGATTCTGGTTACCTGTATCTGCATCATAAAAGATGCAGGCCAAATGGCGTCAGTACATGGAATGTACAAGCATGCGAGGGGAATTCTAAAATAGACATAAGCTTGAAATGGAACTGAAGAAAACTTACCTCGTCTCAACTCAACTCAACTCATTTCAATATAAGGAAGAAATAGAAATGCAATATAAAGAAATGCTTTAAAACATGTAGATAGCAACTCAGTGTATTGAAAATACAACAATAACTTAGTTTGTATATGAAAATACAAGTAACTCTGTGGGAGATTCTCTAACCGACAACCATCATTATTAGCTATGTGATGATACAACGTCTTGCCTCACACTGCCAGGGCCGTTCTATACTCTATCGGGTATAGAACCTACTACTAAGTGGATCCACTAGTCTATGCTAAAAAGCATTAAGGAATAATCTAAAAAGTATGACCCTTTCTACCCACGTTGGCTACATAGTTTATGGAGAGTTGAGTTATTTGAACTCGTCCCCATAGTAGTGCTCAATACTACTCCGAAAATTTAACTAGCTCATATTTTTAAAAACATAACTCTTCTGTGGTTTGAGATTATTAATCAAAAGATCTTTCTCTTAAAAGAGATGGTACTAAAATTGTTCACGAAAATTATTTTGGAAATCGGTGTTTCCTCGCATCTTAAATGTGAAAATATTTACTCTTTGGAAATACATAGTTCCCATATATGATTTTGAAGAAATGAACTTGGCTCTACCCTATCTCAAACTCAAGGCTTAAGTCTTTAAACCAAGTCTAAAATGATTGCAAAAGACTTTGGAAATGACTTGAAGAACTCTCAGTACTTGTCTCTTAACTCTATCTTGAATTTAAATTTATGGATTCAAGATTATGATTTGGAATGTAGGACCTCTCGATGATGTAGGAAGGTTAAGATAGTTGTTCATAAGAACGAGCGAAGATCCAAGCTAAAGAACACTGGCGCGATGCAGATATAGAATTTAATTTTTGGTCGCATAAATATTTTCGAGGCAGAGGACTTCGTATCCTCTCCGCGACGCGGCTATGGAATTAATTTTTTTGTCGCGTAAATATTTTCGAGGTAGAGGACTCCGTATCCTCTCCGCGAGGTGGAGAGGGGATAATTACCTAGGGACTGAAATTCTAAGCGTCTTCACAACGCGCACCTGGGCGCAATTATTTGCCCCACCTTTTCCTCTCCTCGCAAACTTGATTCAACTCACACCCAAAACAGTTTTATCGACTAAATCTTCAAAATTTAAAAACCCAGAATGACTTCAATGAATCCACAATAAAATCTATCAAGGAACTCAACTTGTTTGCAAAAACACATACCTCAAGAACCCAAAAACTTCCAAATATGGCTAAAACTTAAGAACATCAAATTCTTCAACTCGAGAATGAAATTTTATGCTAAAATTAACATGATAGGCGCGTGGGTGAACGAACCAAATGCTATGTGAACTCACGTACCTCATAGGGATCAAACCCTTGGCGAAATCCGCAACGAAATCTTCAAGAACTTGACAAACGAAAAACTTTCTTCTTCTTTAACTTCTCTCAAAGCCCTAGCGTATTTTAGGAATTTTAAAACTGAACCCAATCAGTTTAGACCCCTAAATATTACCAATTTTCGTTTTAATTTTATTGGGTAAGGAAAAGACAAAAATACCCCTCTTAAATCTGGGTAGCTTTTCATAACTAGACAGCCCAACTTCAAATGGGCATATCTCCCTTATACAAGCTCGAAAATTAGCAAACTCGGTGGCGTTGGAAAGAGGATTCCAAGACCATTCATTTGACATCTTATAGAACACCTAACTCATCGTGTACTGAAAGTTATGGTCGTTTAAAGTTGACCCAAAACTCATACTTAGCATAACTTGCCAAAATTTCCAAATTTAATCTTTCCAAAAATAGTTTCTTTTTAATTCTAGTTCTTTCAAATAGCGAGGTGTTATAATATCTCCCCCTTGGGAACATTCATCGTCGAATAAGATTACTCTAAGTAGACTAAGGGTGTAACATCTAACATTCAGCTCAAACACCCAACAAGCAAAATATAAATACAACATGCCAACTTAAAACAAATGCCAAAAAAAGGATTAGTACCTTAATTCGGAATTTCTCCGGATTCGACGAGATGTGGGTATCTCTTCTTCATATCCTCCTAAGCTTCCCAAGTAGCTTCCTCAACAAATTGATTCCTCCACAGAACCTTGACTGATGCTACCTCCTTGGTCTTCAAGTTGCGAACTTGGCGATCTAGAATCTGAACTGGAATCTCCTCATAAGATAAGCTATCTTTAATACCAATATCCTTAGTAGGTATGATAACTCTTGCGGTAGCTCCAACTACATTGCCAATCCTCTTGGATATTCTGTAAGGACCAATGTACCGGGGACTAAGCTTCCCCTTCTTACCAAATCTCATAACACCCTTCATGGGTGAAACCTTCAAATATACCCAATCATCTATTTCAAACTCTAAGTCTCTTCTCCTAATATCTCTATAGGATTTCTAATGACTGCGCTGTTTTCAATCTCTTTGGAATAACCTTTACTCTCTCCATAGCTTGATGAACTAAGTCTGGTCCTATCAACCCAGCTTCACCAACTTTAAATTATCCAATAGGAGATATGCATCGTCTCCCATAAAGATCTTCATAAGGAGCCATCTGGATGCTAGAATGATAACTATTGATGTATTCAAATTCTATGAGAGGTAGGTGATCATCCCAATTACCCTTGAAATATATCACGCAAGCCCTCAACATATCTTCTAAATTCTGAATAGTGCGCTCTGCTTGACCATCAGTCTGAGGATGAAAAGCAGTACTCAAGTTCACCTTTGAACCCAAACCTTTCTGGAATGACTTCCGAAATTGTGCACCTCTGTATGAAATAATGGACACCGAAACTCCACGAATTCTGACTACCTCTTAAATATATCACTTAGCATAATCTTATGCTGGATGGATAGTCTTTACTGGTAAGAAATGGGCTGATTTAGTCATTCGATCTACAATCACCCAAATCTAATCATATTGTCTGCGAGACCGTGGTAAACCTTTAATGAAATCCATATTGATCATCTCCAATTTCCATTTCGGAAGGTCTATATTTTAAGCCATACCAGCAGGCCTCTGGTGCTCTACCTTAACTTGTTGGTAATTTAGACACTTAGCAACGAACTCTGCAATGCCCTTCTTCATACCACTCCACCAATAGACTTCTCTCAAGTCACGATACATCTTTGTGGAACCCGAATGGATAGAATATCTGGAGCTATGAGCTTCCTCCATGATCCTCTCTTGAAGTTAATCCACCATTGGCACACACAATCTACATGTATACCTCAATACACCATCTCCCCCTTGTTCAAAAGCCATCACTTTTTGCTTATGAACATTTGCCTTCAATTCAAGCAAAATAGGATGTTGGTCTTGTTTCTCTTTCACTTCAGACACTAATGATGATTCGGCCCCATTCATCACCACCACTGCTCCTTCATTGGAATCCATTAGTCGAACTCCTAATCGTGCAAGTCTGTGCACATCTCTTGCTAATTCTTTCTTTCATTCCTGTACATGGGTGGTACTACCCATAAACAATATGCTAAAAGCATCAACAACAACATTAGCCTTACCTGGGTGATAGAGAATGCTCATGTCATAAACCTTGAGTAACTCCAAACACCTCCTCTGTATGAGATTAAGCTCTTTCTGACTAAACACATACTGAAGACTCTTGTGATCGGTGAACACATCTATACGAACACCATAAAGATAGTGGTGCCAGATCTTCAAAGCGAACACTACAACAACCAACTCTAGATCATGGGTTAGGTAATTATTTTCGTGAACCTTAAGCTGTCTGGAGGCATAATCTATAACCTTGTCATTCTGCATCAATACACAACCCAGTCCAACTCTGGACGCATCACAATATACCACAAAACCTTGCGTACCATCTGGTAAGGTCAATACTGGAGAAGTAGTCAATCGCCTTTTCAATTCCTGAAAGCTTTTCTCACAAGCTTCAGACCATTGAAATTTAAATATTTTCTGAGTCAATTTGGTCAATGGGGATGAAATAGATGAAAACCTCTCGACAAACCTTCTATAATAACTAGCCAATCTTAAGAAACTCCTAATATCTGTTGGAGATGTGGGTCTAGGCTAGTTCGTTACTGCCTCTATCTTTTGAGTATCAACTAGAATCCCATCACCGGAAACAATATGGCCTAAAAACGCCACAGACTCAAGACAAAATTCACACTTAGAAAATTTAGCACACAACTTTTTATCCTTGAGAGTTTGGAGAACTATTCTGAGATGGCTAACATGATGTTCCTCATTCCTCGAATAGATTAGAATGTCATCAATGAACACGATAACAAACATATCTATTTAAGGCTTGAATACTCTGTTAATTAGATCCATGAATGCTGTAGGAGCATTAGTCAAACCAAAAGACATAACTAGGAATTCATAATGACCTTAGCGGGTCCTGAATGCTATCTTAAGGATATCACTTTCTCTTAATCTCAACTGATGATAGCCAGATTTGAGGTCTATCTTAGAAAAACAAGTAGCACCCTGAAGTTGATCGAAGAGGTCATCAATTCTCGGAAGAGGATACTTATTCTTGATAGTAACCTTTTTCAACTGACGGTAATCTATGCACATTCTAAGAGAACCATCTTTCTTCTTCACAAATAAGACCTGAGAGCCCCAAGGTGAGACACTTGGTCGAATAAAACCTTTCTCTAGGAGATCTTTCAACTGCTCTTTTAACTCTTATAACTTTGCTCGAGCTATTCTATATGGTGGAATAGAGATAGGATGAGTATCGAGACGAATATCTATACCGAAGTTTATTTCTCTGTCAGGAGGGACTCTGGGAGGTCATCTGGAAAGACTTATGGAAACTCACTAACAACTGGAACTGACTGAATAGGTGGTGTCTCAACACTAGAGTCATTAACTCGGACTAAGTGATAGATGCACCCCTTGTAAACTAACTTTCTGGCCTTAAGTACGAAGTGAAACGACCCTTAGGTACTGCTGATCTACTCATCCACTTTATAACTGGCTCATTAGGAAACTGGAACTTAACTACTTGAGTTCTACAATCAAATGAGGCATAACAGGCATGAAGCCAGTCCATACCTAGAATGAAATCAAAATCTACCATATCTAACTCAACCAAGTCATCCATGGTGTCCTTGTGATTGACGGAAACGGTGCAATCACGATAGAATCTCTCAGCTAGAATTGATTCACCAACAGGTGTAGAAACACTGAAGGGCTCAAGAAGTTTGTCAGGAAGGACATCAATATTCATCGCAACATAAGAAGTCACAAAAGATAGACTCGCTCCTGGATCTAGCAAAGCATTAACATCAGAAGAAAATACTTTGATCATACTAGTGACAACATCTGGCGAATCCTCTTGCTCTTGGCGACTAGTAATAGCATACAGACGGTTTGCTCCTCCACCTACCCCTGATGTAGCTTCTCTAGATGCAGCTCTGTCTGGTGGAGAAACTGAAGAAGATTGGGCTTTATTGCCCCCATTACCATTTCCTTGTCTATTCTTAGGGAAGTCTTTCATGAAGTGATAATTCTGACCACACTTGAAGCAACCAGTGGAGCCATCACGACATACTCCTGAGTGGGTCCTACCATACTTAGCACAAACATGAGTCTCATTACCTCCTTGTGCCATACTACCTTGAGACTGCGCAGGTCTAGCTCGAAAATTTTGTGAATTCTGATTGTTGAACTCACCTCTGTTCCTTGGGGTAGGTGCACTAGCAGATGATGAAGCATGTCCCTTTTGTTTATGTTGGAAAGAAGACCGGTTCGCATTACTCTGTTGCTGCCCGGACTCATTCCCTGATGTCTTAGCCCTTTTGTTTCTAAACTCTTCTCTGTCCCTCAACTTGTCCTCATCAACCTGTTGCACATGGATCATCAACCTTGCTATGTCTATATCTCCTATCAGCATAACTGCCTTTCCTTCCTTACTTGACAGACGAGACAACCCAACAACGAACAAACTCATCCTGCTCCTCATGTCAGCAACATCTACGGAGCTTAGTGGAAAATTTGGGTGAACTTCAGACTGTACTCTTGAACACTCATAGATTCCTGCTTAACAGTGATGAATTCTCTTACCTTTGCCTCTCTAGCTCACGGGGAAAGAAACGCCCCATGAAGGCACTCTCAAACACAGCCCAGCTCACAATCGGTGCACCCTCATCTCTACCTTTCTTCCATTGGTCAAACTAGATTCTAGAAACACCCTTCAGTTGGTATGCAGCTAGTTCCACTCTCTCAGCATCAACAACATGCATAACCTCAAACACTTTCTCCAATTTCTCTAAAAAGTTTTCCGAACCCTCAGTAACACTTGACCCAGTGAAGCTTAGAGGATTCATCCTTAAGAACTCACAGATACTAGAAGTATCAGCCACTTCCTGTCGATTCTCTCTTTGTTGCCCAGCTTGGTTGGTCACAACTTGGCTCAACATCCCAATAGCTTCCCGGAACTAAACATTAGTGACCTCTCCTTGGGGTTGCACTTTTGGTGCATTAGGTACCCCTTGACCCTCAACATTCCTTCTAGCAGGACGACCACAAATGAGAGAGAAACTTTATAGAGATGAACTCTATCGCACGAAAAGATTATGAAAGAAGTGAGATATTTCCTAAATGACGCAGCCTCCTAATTATAGATGTGGCGCGCTTCACATCGATAAAAAGGTCCCTACAGACACGGCTTCATAGACTCCCTAGGACTCTTGAAATTTGTGCTCTGATACCAAGTTTGTCACGCCCCGAGCCTACACCCTGGGTGGGACTGGCACTCGAGAACCATTGCTGACCCCAAGCGATCCTTTGGCCTGGCTTACTACTCAGCTAAAGACTTTACTCAACAAAGATAAATTCATGAAATGAACTAGAATGTTGTAAAGGAAACATTCAACTGGCCAATAAGGCAACTCAAGTCTTATAATCAAAACAATGAGCAAGACAAATGAACTTAATAATGTCTAACTATCTATGAAGCCTCTACTAACTGTGATGGATGTCAGGACAAGAACCACGACATCCTAATAAGCTAAAATGATAAAACAAAATAAAGGGATCCTCCAAAAGCAAGGAGGCTCACCTACAATTTTGAAGCTCAACTAGATCAACAAAGCGCTGGATGCTGATCCTGGTTACCTGTATCTGCATCATAATAGATGCAGGCCAAATGGCGTCAGTACATGGAATGTACGATCATGCGAGGGGAATTCTAAAACAGACATCAGCTTCAAATGGAACTGAAGAAAACTTACGTCATCTCAACTCAACTCAACTCATTTCAATATAAGGCAGAAATGGAAATGCAATATAAAGAAAAGCTTTAAAACATGTAGATAGCAACTCAGTGTATTGAAAACACAACAATAACTTAGTTTGTATATGAAAATACAAGTAACTCTGTGAGAGATTCTCCAACCGACAACCATCACTGGAAGCTATGTGATTATACAACGTCTTGCCTCATGCTTCCAGGGCCATCCTATACTTTGCCGGGGTATATAACCTACAACTAAGTGGATCCACTAGTCTATGCTAAAAATCATTAAGGAATCATCTAAAAAGTGTGACCCTTTCTACCCACGTTGGCTACATGGATTATGGATACTTGAGTTATGTGAACTCGTCCCCATATCGGTGCTCAATACTACTCCCAAAATGTAACGAGCTCATATGTTTAAAAACACTCTTTTGTGGTTTGAGATTATTACTCAAAAGATCTTTCTCTTAAAAAAGATGGTACTAAAACTGTTCATGAAAACTCTTTTGGCAATCGGTATTTCCTCTCATCTTAAATGTGAAAAGAGTTACTCTTTGGGAATACTTAGTTCCCATATATTATTTTGAATAAATGAACTTGACTATACCCTTTCTCAAACTCAAGGCTTAAGTCTTTAAAACAAGTTTAAAACGATTGCAAAAGACTTTTGAAATGATTTGGAGAACTTTCAATACTTGACTCGTAACTCTATCTTGAATTTGAATTTATGGTTTCAAGATTATGATTTGGAGTGTAGGACCTCTCGATTATGTAAGAAGGTTAAGATAGTTGTTCATAAGAACGAGCGAAGATCCAAGCTAAAGAACACTGGCGCGACGCGGATATATAATTTAATTTTTGGTTGCATAAATATTTTTGAGGCAGAGGACTCTGTATCCTCTCCGCGACGCGGCTATGGAATTAAATTTTTGGTTGCGTAAATATTTTTGAGGCAGAGGACTCCGTATCCTCTCCGCGATGCGGAGAGGGGATATTTAACTGGGGACTGAAATTCTATGCGTTTTCGCGACGCGGACCTAGGCGCAATTATTTGCCCGACCTTTTCCTCTCCTCCCAAACTCGATTCAACTCACACCCAAAACTATTTTATCGACTAAATCTTCGAAAATTCAAAAACCCAGAACGACTTCAATGAATCCACAATAAAATCTATCAAGGAACTCAACTCGTTTGCAAAAACACATACCTCAAGAACCCAAAAACTTCCAATTATGGCTAAAACTTAAGAACATCAAATTCTTCAAATTGAGAATGAAATTTTTATGCTGAAATTAACATGATAGGCGCGTGGGTGAATGAAACAAATGCTATGTGAACTCACATACCTCATAGGGATCAAAGCCTTGGCAAAAAATCCGCAACGAAATCTTCAAGAACTTGACGAACAAAAGACTTTCGCCTTTTTCTCCTCTTCTTGAATTTCTCTCAAAGCCCTAGCGTATTTTAGGATTTGTAAAACTGAACCCAATCAGTTTAGACCCCTAAATAATACCTATTTTCGTTTTAATTTAATTGGGTAAGGAAAAGACCAAAATACCCCTCTTAAATCCGGGTAGCTTTCCTTAACTAGACAGCCCGACTTCAAAGGGGCATATCTCCCTCATACGAGCTCAAAAATTAGCAAACTCGGTGGCGTTGGAAAGAGGATTTCAAAAAATTTAATTTGACATCTTATGGCTCACCTAACTTATAATGTACTGAAAGTTCAGGTCGTTTGAAGTTTACCAAAAACTCATACTTAGCATAACTTGTCAAAATTTCTAAATTTAATCTTTCCAAAAATAGTTTCTTTCTAATTCTAGTTCTTTCAAATAGCGAGGTGTTACAGTTCATCAATAAATAATTTGTCTCGTTAAAATCTTATTAGGAAACATCCTGTGGGAAAAAGTCCTACTAAAGAAAAAAGAGTACACATATCTAGTAATACGCATTGAGAGTTGCGTCATTAAAAACCTAAACAGAAACCCAGTGGGACAAAACCTTGATTAAGGGAAAAAGAGTGCAGCGGGTATTTACTCTCCCCGATTAAATCCTCACTTAATTTTCGTAAAGGATGTCTCACAATCTTATACTTAGCCTTCCAAATGTTGATACTGATTGTGTCTTTGTGACAAAATGACATTCATGAAGATGTTGCATCATGCAGTCTATCATGATATATTATTTTCTTGTCAATTGGAGATGTTCAGTTCAGTCAATCATAATCAGTTAGTTCGTGACCTCGTCAGTGTAGACAAATTTCTCATTCAACTTGCTTGTAGCGATAGTCAAGTGAGTTATTTTATTTGACTATCTTGTAGAATAATATAATATGAAGGTATTTCCGCATACAAACAAATCACTTTCTTGAGATCATACTTCATATCAAATGATTTCCTACAGTTTCATAACCAATAAACCTTTACAAGATTGGTTAGATAAACAAATTTATAAAACAATATTTAATTCCCTTTGATGATCTCTATCAATAGGAGTAATGTTATATTTTCAAGCACATTAATAAAATTATTATACAATGAATAATAATCACAGGATACATAAGTGCATCAATTTCACTACGACATGGTACATTCTAACCATTTTAATGAAATCAAAATTGATTTTTATGTTAAGAGATCTCCTAACCATTGGGGTGCTATTCAATGGAGTCGCTTTAAAATCTTTTAAATCCTTCAGGGATTTTAATATAATCTTTATTTGTCTAGATAGACATGAATATCATTTATTGTACGTATTCAAATTTTTCATATATTATCCGACTCGTAGAAATCTCATTGCATCCATCACAAGAGAACACACCTCCATAAAATAATGTCAGGACTTTTGTGAAAAATCTTTACTCCCCAAGGCACAATCCATACTTTATATCTTACAATTTTACTTTTCGCATAATAATCTATTTATATCCCCACTGACATTATATTTAAAACATTACTTTTTCAAGTGAAACAAAATATAATTGAATTATGTATTTTCTTTCACCAATCATTTATCTGTCCACACTATTTGACAGATTTGAAATCAAGATCCTCATTGTTGTATATAATTTTGAGTGCTATATTATATTAAAGATATCATCAACGATTATTTGATATCGACTCTACTATGACATAACTTGTCGAGTTCTCTTTATTTTTTCATCATTTTCAGGTATTTGAACCTTTTCAAAGGTTTTATGAAGTGTTATGTCGTGGTGCTCTTTCTAAGACACTTGTCTCATTATTATGACCATCGTAGTAATTTTCTCTTCAACTTCTACTTCTTCAAGAAGTTTAATTTTTCGAATCGATTTATCTATATATCACGTTGCGGGCGTGCCGTAACGTATGTCCTTTCAAGAAATTTCCTTGGAAAATTTACTACTGGGCTCTGATACCATTAACCGCAGGATCTAGGGGTATGGCGGTAGTCCGCCAAGCCGTCCAGACTAGTGGTCATTAAATATCCTTATTCAAGAACAAGA